>JBBIGA010000011.1:5816342-5837925 GCA_037576975.1 Alestes dentex
GAGACTCTGAGTGTGTTGGGAGAAGGACGCTGAGGAGAGACTCTGAGTGTGTTGGGAGAAGGACGCTGAGGAGAGACACTGAGTGTGTTGAGAGGACGATGCTGAGGAGAGACACTGAGTGTGTTGGGAGGAGCATGCTGAGGATGGAGCTGGGCGGAAGAGGAAAAGACGAAGGCCTGGTTGGAGGTTTATGGATGTTGCGAGGGAGGACATGCAGGCATTTGGTGTGAGAGAGGAAAATGCAGAGGATAGAAGTAAATGGAGACGGCTGATCTGCTGTGGCGACCCCTGATCTGGAGCAACCGCAAGTAGAAGAAGACGAGGATCTGACATGCTCTACCAAATATGGTCAGGTATCTATGCCACAAAGCTGAAAGGATTTGAATATGTGTGGTATTAACTGAGTTAAAATGACCGCTAGGAAAACATGTACCGTATTATTCCTTTTAAACTCGTTTTTTGGAATATGTTAGAACAAAGACATGCAAAACAAAAATAATTCAGCGCATACAAAACAGGCTGAATAGGTATGCAGCTCACTCTAAATGTCAGTACCCCAATGAAATTTCAGAGTGCAGCAAGTGCAGTTTTTGAATTGGCGTGTCTAAAATACTGCATCGTTAGAGTGGCTCTCAGCGGGTGGTCAGTCAACTGTGTGTGACTGATCTGAATGTTATGCCAGGGTGGTCAGAGAGTGCCTGCTTTCACTCATACAGCTTGGAGTAAGCACTGGCTAAGAAATCAATAAAAGCCTGTCTTTGTGCCCCATCTGCGGGCCGTCTCTCCTGGCATCAAGGGCCATAAAAGGAGCTTGTTCAGGAGAGCCAAGCAAACAGTGAACTGCAGTGGTTTTCACAGTAACTATAGTCAGATGGTCAAAACCATGGACTTCTTATGGAAACCATAGGCCAAATAAAAGGAGGACGTCTTGGTATATTTTTTAGATTTTGCAAGCACAGACATTATTAGTCCAGTCTAATTTGCAGAACTAACATCTAGTAAAATAATAAACATGCTTGTGTTCAGTACACCTGGCACTGAAAACCCTTCATGAATTCACTTTTTCTAGCTACTAGCATCTCAATTTCAAGGTCAGTGTGAACCTGACATGTGCTACTCATACGTGCCGTCATCTTTCATGCTCCATCAACAAATGCCTTCTTTCATAACAACTGTTGCCAAGTTGGACAGGCTTTACGGAACACTCCCGTTTTAAATCCCGTTCAACATAATGAGAAACTGAAGCATACTTTGTTTAGTCCTTACATAACATTGCATTTCCAAACTACACAAATATCATCACAATATAAATATAATTTGGAATGAACAATGCACGCTACACTACATTTTACAACAAAAACATGGAGAGTTGTGCTCTCAATTTGTCATTAACATGGGAATTTGACAATATTCTGTAAAGCAAACTCAACCTAGCAACAGCTGTAAGGAAATAACATTTGTGTGTGGAGCATGGATAGGTGCTTTTTTAGGGCAGCATTTGGCATTTTTCAAATTTTGTAGAAAATTCTCATTTTTTGAGGTTTCGTGGCAGCCTGTCTGGCCGTGTCTGTCCACTTATCTTTTTTTTCAGTTTGTCTAAATGGTCCCCAACAGGCCAAAGTGAGCATGTACCTTGTACTTCATTTGAAAGTTCTGCACGAGCTTGAGGTCCACGAACATGCGGATAGCGGCCTGGGTGGTCTCAGCATCTGACAGGTCAAAGTCACTGAAGGTGAAGTCTAGTAGTCTCAGAGACTGAGCTGAGGGAATCGTGGCTGCCTTTTGACAAAAGATAACAGAGGGGTTTTAAAATTAACACACATGTACACTTTAAGCTCAATAAAAATGAACTGGGTTTGTGATTTAGCCACAGCATAAAGTCATGTGAGATTTGCTTTCATTTTACACACACACACACACACACACACACACATATACACACACACACACACACACACACACACACACACACACTCTCTCTCTCTACATAAACAGACTATCAGCCCCTAACACCGGGGATCTCTGTCTGTTAGGCATTAATAATCAATGAGCTGTGATCAGCATAGTTTGAGGCGCACAGGATGAGCATTTAGCTGTGCTCGGCGTGTCTCTCTAACTGAGAGCAGGGGCTTTCATAGCAATAAATCCTGTCCGTGCTGCACTCAGTCTTCCTTATTTTCTTCCTCAAGAGAAAAGACCTTAAACTACACAGTAAGCAGATGCTGCAAACCAAGGTGGTTAATACAGAATAATAATTGTTATTCACTACCAATTGATTTACATTTTTTTTTCAGAAATTACCTAATGGCAACCACTTAAGCTTGATTATAATTCCTTTGAAGAAGGATGTTCTTTCCTTATCGATATGCATTAGCGACGGTCCATTCAGCCTAGATTTTCTACTTGCAGATTTTTCCCCTAATGCTTCCAGATGACATATTTTGCAATGTCAAAATAAAGAGAGCTCTCGGTGCTGATTTGAAATCATGGCACGAGTGGAGACTGGCAGAGCGGCAAGGGCCTCTTAACTGGCTAATTAGTCTACTCTCACCAATCACAGGCCTCCAAAGCGGGACTGTGCAAGAGGACTGGATCTAAACAGCCTGTGTCCTACAGGTCACCGTCCTTATTTGAAAGCACTGAGCCTTTTGTTTAATAAATAACATCATTGTGGTTTTGAACAGAATATTGTTTTGTGAATCCTTAATGCTGAGCTGTGTCTGATTGAGGGGCAGGAAAGGGGATAAATGAATAAACTGTAATTTACCGCAGTTACCTGGAGCGCCCGTGTCTCCTCCTCCGCAGCGGAGGCATGATAGGAGAGAACCTACGGAACACACACACAAATACACAGAGGCACACACAACATCCATTGACATAAATTTCTATCTGGAGTAACACATTCACATTCCCACTACCTCAGCACACAGTGTGTAACACAATACACAACTGCACCTCTTTCTGTTTTGAGGCACAGCATGCTGCCTGCCAAGCTCAGGCTGTCAAACTGTCGAGGCGAATGTAACCCAGTTTGCACTGCTCTGCAACCTTTGAGGCTAAACTTGTCATATTCAGGGATCATTAGTAAACCAGGAACACTGCGAAACACTGTGAGAGGTGAGAGGGGTGTGAATGAAAAGCTCTGACACGCCACCATTCTGTCAGCTGCAGAAGAGTGCCTGTCAGTGCGGCACCTCTGACTGTGACAGCTGCAGAATGGAGAGATCAGAGGAATAGGGAGAAATCTGGTCTGGAGTGAGTCAGTGAGTAGAGTTCGATTCGGAGGATGCAGTTATCTGTGTGAAAATGAAACACTTGTACTGAATAAAATAGCACACTGAACTGACTTAATTCCATTTACATCACCTGCAGATGAGTTGAATACATTACTGTTTTAAAGTCCTTTTTTATTCATTTTTATCATCTGGAAATAACAGATGCCCTTTACATTGTGTGAACATTTCATGATGAATGGAAATGGTCAATAGAAATGAAACCAATACAAATGGTTCAAAATTACTCAGAATAAAATTTTGTTGCCTTCACTTCTATGGTGCACCACACCATTAAGGCCTACAACTATACTAAACTAAATGGTCAAGATTCTCCTAATAACAATAATTTTTATCCTCATGTAATCCTTTTTTTTTTTCTCGTCGCCTTTAACACACGCTCGGAATGCCACATTTATTTCTGCTGTGAAATTTGACTGCTGTGCTTGATAACTGTGACTCCTTTTGACATAAATCATGTTTGTATTATTACTGGAATTTGTTGCTTAACAAAAACATGGGTGTGGTGATTTGAATATATGAATATCTGTATCTCAAAATGTTTCTCTAACTGGGGAAGTAAAAAAGGCATGTGTAGTTTGAAATTAAACCTATTCCTTAAATAATTGCATTACTCTTTAAAATATTTTTAGCCAAGCATGGGATGAAGAACCAACAGAGAAAGGTGGGACAGAGCAGCTCACTTTAAATTAAACGCCAGCATCTAAGTGGCGCTGCATATCGAAAAAGATTAAACTAAAAGTAGACACATTTTTGAACAGTAAATTCTGCAACTCTGAGGTATTAGTTATCCTTTTGTAGGTCATCTGGCAGTGTGTTAAGTTCCACACACTTAACACGAAGACAAATCCCTACACCAGAGGTGCCCAATCTTATCCGCAAAGGGTCGGCATGTCTGCAGGATTTTTGCTGCAAACATGCAGGAGCTCACTAACTTTTGAATCAGTATTCAATAATAGGAAATTAAATTGAATACTTAAGTTACTTACTTTCCATTTATATCACTGCCATATCAGTAGAATACACTGTTGCTTTCAAATATTGTTGCTGTGAAAAGAGCTGTCTGTTGCAGTGTGAACTCAATGGAAATGAAACCACTAAAAATGGTCCAAAATTACGTGGAATAAAAGTAATGTTGTTGCATTACTGTCTATTAAAAGCTAAGAATGTTTTAGCATCCTCTGACAATATTACACCAACAGAATTACTGCCAAAAGTCAGTACAGTGAAAGACAATAATATTGTTGGTATACTATTTTGTATTGAAGTGGATAGGATGCACATTAATACAATATGAAAGTAAATTCAGTGCAGCACTTTTCTTCAGTGTGATTTCTGTATCGACCTGGCCAATTCATGCGTGTTGATCATGACTATATCTACTTATAACGAAGAGGCTGCCCTTCAGACTGCTGCCACATACTGCACGCATCGCTGTCCTCGCTGTTCATCTCCTGATGTAAATTTCTCCTCTTAGTTTAATTTACTAGCCTACTTTGGATGAGCCAGTCATCTTAAATGAAGTGCCAGGTTGGTTAACATCTACCTGGGTCATTTTTCACTGCCTTGCTACCATAAACTGCATTTTAATGGAAGTGGGTAATGACAGAAGGTAATGACAGAGATGACGTAGGAAGTTAATTATTCTTAACAGCCCTCTTCTCATAAAAATCGATTGCCGGGCCAAGGGCATAAACAGTGTTGTGCAAAACTGCGCTTTCCTTTTGAACAGAACAGAAAAACGAAGAGCATCACAGGTGATCGTTTACTGTATATGAGCTGATTTGCATATTTATAAATGACTTGCCATATAGTAACTGGAGATTTGACTACTGTATATTGTTAAAATATAAAATATATATTGTATAAGTGCATATTGTTCAAATCGTACCAGGATACAAACCAGATCCTTGTCACATGAAGTGACCAGGTGTAAACATTTTAGGTTCCGGTGAGATTAGGTCCTAGTGGCACTGTTCACTATCTTTACCCCTTTAAACCGTGTTAGTCCCTCCCTTGGATTTGCATTTTGGATTGCAAATTGCTTTTTTCCCCAAAATGATGTTTAGATAAACAAATATGTTGCACTAACCTCAAGTGTGACTTCCTGCTTGGCCATGGCCCTCTCCACAGTCTCATACATCTGAGTGTTCTGGATGCCCAGTCCACAAAAAATGGCAAAGGCCTCTAGAAACTGCTCATCATTCCGATTAAAGGCCTTTACCTCACCCGTGGCTTCATCCATCTTGTTGAGCAACTGGCAAACACCTTCCAGAGAAAAGATTTGTGAGAACAGCTGGTGGTAAAAGTGCTCTCTTCAGCTAGAATGCATAGTACATCATAGAAAATTATCCCGTTGTTTAAGCATGTTAAACAATGTGATATAAAACTGATTTCTTGGACACACTGTAACCCAGAAAAGGCAGCATTGCGTTCCCTGTAGTGTGTATTTATTGTTTATGGGTCTCTCTTAACAGAACACTCTACAAACGGCAACCAGGCTGACTATTCAGTTTATCACATCTACAACCAAGAACACAGTGATTCCTCTCAGCAGTCCATCTTTCACTGCACATCTAAAAGCAGATAATGACATGGGCATAATATAATAAAAAGACCCAAAACCCAAGCTGGAACCCCTATTGCTTTGTACCCAAGGAAATGGGATTTCCAAGCAAATGGAAATGACTGTCTAAAATATTCAAATATATTCCGAGCTTTTATAGAAGGGCCTGTATCGCTGCATCCTAACTCTCTCCTCTGTCAAGAGTGAGAGGGAGAGGAAAACAGTTTCTTTGGATTAGCCCCACAATAGACTGTCTGTGTAGCCAGCTAACGATACCAGTCAAAAATGCACGCAAAATGACGTGAATCACTGAAGGTGTTGGTGATGTATCATCTGCATGAAGAGCAAAGTCAGGTTCAAGCAATAGAGAACATGATGTTTCAGCAAGTGCTACAGTGGTCATTTTTGATTTTTTACTTTTTGAGAGGTTTACTGAGAAGAGCAGATATATCCTGTATTAATTACTGAGCAATACCACTCAAATATATTTTAAATAAGTTATACAAGTTATTATTAACTAACTTGTATAATGCATTTTAGATAAACTATTAACCATTATGTTATTGTATGAAATTATTCAACTTTAGTAAAAAATCAGACATACCGATAACTTTATCCTTTTTCCCATTCCTGATTGGTGTGCACAACAAACTCTTCACTCCACAGTTCGGAGAGTCTGGGCTCTCACTCTGAGAAGAAGACAAGCACATCTATTCAGTTATAGAAGGACAAAAATAGTCAAGGTCTTACACACATATTAGAGATGAGCTGGTTCTGCACCAGTCCATTTCTGCCTAAACAAATCAAAACTCTCAATAAATTAAATGAACACTCTCCAGATAACAGTCATACATTTTCCCCATGTTATCCTCTATTGTTCCTTGCCTCCCTTAACACACACTCAATCAGTACTACCACTTTCACTACTGATGTCAAATTGGGTCGCTGTTGCTCCACTGCATATAAATAGGTTACCTTTTTTATTTTTTATTTTTGTTTGCATTCATTGCTTAAGAAATGGGTGTGGTAATTTGAATATATGGATGTTTGAATTGCTATTTGTTTCCCTAACTGAGCATACAAATAAGGCATGTGTAATGTGAAATGAAACAAATGAATTTGTGTACTATTATTGCACAGTTTTTGTATGACAAAAAATGTCAGATGCGAACAACTGATATAGAATCGCTTTAAATGAAATGCCAGCATCTAAGCAGAGATGCATAGCAACTCCAAGTTATGCCAGGTTATGCTTTTGTAGGTCATCTGGCACTCTTAACAACAAGAAAAATTAAACCAACTAAACCAGAGGTGTCCAGTCTTATCTATACAGTGTTGGCATGGCTGCAGGACTTTCAGTTCAAACATGCAGAAGCTCACAGACTTTTTAAAATCAGCCTTCAGACAGCTGACTGTGTGCTTTGCTTCAATGCCTGCAGCATCTGCCCTTTATGGATGTCTGGACATGTCTACAACCAAAAGATCACCTCTCGTAAGGGATACAGATATATTTTCAGATATATATTTGATGTGATTTTTAGTTTTGACTCAGGATTTTGAGTCATTTTATGTGTTTAAAAGTTTTTGCAGAGCTGTAGTCATATGCAACAAATGCCCTTGTTCACACCAGGCATTAACATACGTGACCTGATCACAAGAGGACAATTCCAGGTATGTCAGGTAACACCTGACATTAAAATGCGTCTTCACACGCGTCTCCAGTGACCACTAGTGATCGGATCTCACCTCCATGTTCTGTATATTTTTTGTCATTTTTAGACTAAATTTAAATGTCATTTTTACTTCTGCTTTTTCTTTTTAATCCTTACGGAGGGGCAATAAGCATTTCACTGAAGGTTGTACTATGTATAAGTGTGTATGGGACAAATAAAATCTGAATTTGAATTTTTGAATCTGAAAACATCGTTTCCATTTCCAAAGACCAAATGTGTTGTTTTAACTGGCAGGAGGCAAAAATGCCCTTTCAGTGCCCAGTCTGGCACTGAAATTAAAAGAAGATGAAGAAGAATTCAAAATGATACTGAAGATACTGAAATCATGCCACTGATGTATAAGTGAGTCCATGCTTTCATTTACCCAGAAGACATAAATTAGGTGGACAGTCCTTGGTATGTGGCCAAGAATACATTTGGAACACACTGTTAAAAGAGTTCGGCCATGTGTGGCCCAGACCACTTTCAAATGTGGTCTGAGCAATTGAATCTCAATATGTCCGCAATGCGCCTTGGGTGTGTTCACACGTTATACTTGGTGCCGTCCACTTGTGACCGGATCACACATTTTATGCCAGGTGTGAACAGGGCCACAGACTTGTTTCAGTGCCTGTCATGCCAAAAAAAACTGATTGCAAAACCTACAATTTATAAGCTTAATAGATTCTCATATTATACTATGTGCAGCCCAGAAAAAAAGAAAGAGACCACTGCAAAAATGTTCAGTTTCTCAAGTTTTATTTTTTATAAGCGCAAGTATCAAACTGAACAGCTTTGCCTGAGTTTTCATTGCTGACAATATTTCTCCCAATTACCAAATAAAATATTGTAATTTAAAGCATAATTTGAAAGGAAATGACAAAACATCAAAATAAGAGAAATGACGCAGTGTTTACAGAACTGGAATAATTCCAAGAAAATAAATCTCTTGTTCACTCTTAAACAAAACGGCAATAATTACCTTTGATGTACTTCTAGTATTGTTTTGCCATCCAGCTGGTCACATTGCGAGAGGAGAGTGTTGATTACAGCAGTGTTTTTATACTTTTCCTCATTAAGTAATATTTGATTCAGGTTATCACCTAATCAGTACCTCATAAAGCAGAATGAGGTGCTTGTGTAGGAATTTAACAGACACTGGCATGGAACGGTTGTCCTACTCATAGAGATGCTGATTTAAAAATTCATTGCAGTGGTCTCTTATTTTTTCCGGAGCTGTATGTATACAGGGCATTCATACCTCCCACACTCGCTGACTGTCAATACTGTAATGAAATCACTTCACGTCATTTTAAATGTTCTCTGGTTTCATATTTTAATCATAACAATATCAGTTATTTTTGTTAAAATACCCATAAATAGCAAATACCAATATTTTCACAATATTGGCACAACATGGATATGAATACAAGAGCAAAAATATCCCACACCACCCTATGGGCCTGTGTGAACATTCTTGATCCCAGAATGGGACTGCCCTGCGGGATGAGAGATTTGTAAAGATACAGTTCTGTGCAAACTTACAGTCCAAGGAAATCGCTGGTCTTTGGTGACATCAGGAATGTTCAGTGGTTCCATGGTATTCTTCACGTACTGGGCGTACATGTAATTAATCTTGCTCACATCACCATCCCTGTGGGGTCACAAAGAAAACGTTGCTAGGTTAAACTTATACAGACAACAAGTTAGAATAATCAGTTTTACACTCTTCCAGTTAGTCTCTTTATTAAATGACTATGCTGTTGTACTAACAAATAAAGTTAACATCTCACTACATATTGTCTCATCATATTGGTATCTGATGAGCTCCGATTAAAGAAAAACATGCTGACACGATGCTAAAGGAGCCAAAGGCAGCCAGCTGTATGCTTTCTTGTTATGCTACTGGAATTCTTAACGAGTTTCCCTGAAGCTTTCCAGTCTGCAACACACTGTTCTGAAAAAGGCACTTATGATCTGAAGAAACATTTTTATAAGCTTAGTCCTTTAATTGGGAACATCCTTAAAACAAACAATATCTCAAAGGAAGCAGCCTGGAAACCATTCCATGTTCCTTCACCACAAAAAATGCTTCAGTGTCTTATTTCCTGATACACAAATGATTGAAGAGGTTCTGATGGCTCTTGAATAAGCTACATGTATTACTAGTTATCTCTGCAAGCACAGATACTCACTCTTGTAATCTAACAATATTATCAGTAAAAAAAGCATCCAGCATGTCTTACATCTTGCTATTTTGGCAGATGCCTCTGAGTGAAACAAATTAGCGCACTTCAAATTTATGTGGCTGCATGTATACAACAGAAACTATCTGGCTTATATGAGTATGTAAACATAATAAAATGTGTTTAAAATGTGTTTAACTGCAAACAGCCACTGCGTAAAGGAATGACACAAAATGGAAGATAAGAGCAATGAAAGGGTGAGAGTCCACTAAATATTCGAACCCAACTTTCTGTCTCTCTCGCTCTCTTTCTTTGATTCTCTTGCTCTCTTTCTCTCTTATCCATCTGTTAAGCAGCCTCCATCAACAAACAATGATTATGGTGAAAATCCCTGAAAATAATCCCTGAGGCAAAAAAAAAAGTTTTTTCCCCCCAATACAGGATTCTGCTTTTTTTGTACTGTAAGTCCTACTAAGATCCTACAAAGCACTGTTTTTCCACATGGTGGATCACTAGCCACATGTGTGAGTAATATAACCATAAAAAGAGAACTTGAAGCCTTAATAGAGTGCTGACATTAAAAAAAAAAAACATCCACATGCAGTTTGGGAGCGTGTTCCATGCCTCTCTGAAAAGCCTTGGAAGATTTCCAAAAGAAAGAAAATCCGTCCATCCAGACAGTTTAGCCTAAACAAATTGTGATTAAGCATCTGTCAAAGGCACTTAAGAGGAGCTCATGGTTCAGGCCAAGGTGTGCTCTAACGGGAATCTAACCTTCTGTCTGGATGCAGAACATTTTCTTTCATTCTTGCATTGTCTGTTTGTGATAAATATGGCATGGGAATAGAGGAATACATATCACTCAACTGCCTGACTCTCCAGACAGACCTTCAAGATGGAACATGTTGAGAAATGATAAAACATACAAATTTAGTCTCTGAACATACATACTTACCTGTTAGGGATCTCCATGGATCCAGCTAGCTCCTCATACTCCATATGGAACACACTGGAGAAGGCATTCTGGGAGCACAAGCAGAACAGTCCAAACTTAAATCACAGGCACTATTCGCAGAGGTAAACTTAAGGAAGGCTCCAGGAAGGGAAGGCCAGTGGTTTCTGTGGCTTTTTAATGCTATTAGTGTCCGGTGACTGCCTGTGTAAATTTAACACAGAATCTCAGCAGTCACATAGTTTAATGTGCTTGTGTTAGTGTGTTTCTGGAGGGGTTAGAATTTCCCGCTCTCAACAATTAAATCGTTTCGGAACATGGCTGTGGCCAAATGGCATTAGTCAAGCAGGCGAATCGGAAGAACCTGTAACGGCTCTCCACAATAAACAGAGGAGAAATTTAATATACTATGCAACAGCGCTGCCAGAAGTGGAGTTTATTTCAACATTCCTGGACACACAGTTACCACCTTATAGGGACTTGTCTGCAAACCTGTACTCCGCTCGCAAAAGCCTGCCTTTTCCGAATTTTAAGAGACCATGAAGGGAGGATAAAACGAACCAGGGTGCCATCCAGATTCAATTTAAGAGGAAAAAACTTTGAACCCTAACTCATTTTCTAACATCTCCATTTCAACAAACGCTGGCCTTTATTGAAAACATTCACTGTGACTCCTTGACCAATGAGAAGAATGCATTCATCATCTAAATGTAAGCTGGGCTTTCCTCTTTTCAAAGCTACACAATGGTGCTGCGAACGCTCTACAAAAACTTCATGTCAAGCTGACAAACCCCAGAGGCTTCGCTGGGCCAATGTAGATCAGTTAGACTGGACTAAGTGCGCTTTTTGCAGCACAGGGCCTCCAGAACAACTAAGACACATCTCTCTCAGCAAGTGGGTCAAGACTGAATGCGACCACAGGAAAACAGACCTCCCACATCGGATGGAAAATGTCAGCTTTCATCAGATATCACTCTAAAAACGGCTCTCAACGCCACTTTGACTTTCATGGTTCCATAAACGTTTAGACATATCCTTGTAAAGCAAATCACAATCCTAAAATATCTACCTGTTAAATCTAATAAATGTTCTATTCTGTTCTGTTTGATCCTCAGAACTGCTCTCAAAGAAATCTATAAATTTAAAAGCCGAGCGGGATTTCAGGGGAGCATGTACAGATAAAATCATACTAAATCTACACACAGTTGAGACTTCTGTCCTCAGTTTAGCCTTCCAGAGAGTGTGCCCTTCAGTCACAGACTCTCAGACCCATAGTTACCTGCTTCTAAATTATTCTTCTGGCAATACCACAATGGTTCTCCAGTACGGGGTGTTTTAATCCCAACATCTTCATCAATTGTTGAATTGTATAAGGTCTGCTACTCAGATCTACTCAGGCTTGAAAACGCTGATCTAAGAAGTATACTGTAATTCAAGTGTTTATGACAAGATTTGTGATTTCAGTCCAGTACAAGTTTGCAACATCTGTGTTATTTACAGCTCTTACAGTAAATAATTCTGGGAGGAACTATATTTTATAATATATAATATTATTTAACTAGTCTTGACTGATTTCATGGTAAGGTAGTAAAACCTTGTGCTGTTCTTCTTTTTTCTGGATGCAACACTGACATGTAAAATCGGACTATCTGTGGTAATTTACACAGATTTACACAGGAGAAAATTATAGTTTTTTTTTTCAGGCCAGGTGGTAGATTCTTCCAAGCTACCAGTGTTTCTGTGTGTATGTGGTATCATCCATTTCCTGCGGGGACGGGGCAGTATCACTGCATAAATTTATATTTAAAAATGTCGTTATTACACTGTAAAAATCTTACACTACATATTCATTTTTAAGAAGTGCAAATGTATAGAATTTTATTCAATTTATATCTGAAACATTAATCTACGACAAAATGCTTCAAGGGTCTTACTAGGGGTGGCTGATATCTCAAAAATTATATAGATATTTCAAAAATACAATATCACCAACCTTTTTTCATACATTTTTCATGCAATTATCTGATTATGGCCCATTGTTAATAGATGCTAGAGGACTAGGTAAATGCTCTTCCTCTGGCACAGGCCAGTTCTCCTCTGCCACATACTGATGGGTCTTGGCATTTCAGTCTGTATTTGAAAATTGACCGCGAATGTGATTTTGGCCAAAAACGTGTGTATATGGCATAATCAAGCACTAGCGAGGAAACGTTAGCCTGCCAGTTACCTCCCGATGCCTTGAGCTGTCCAGGGTATTTAATGGTGGAGGAAACACTGACACAGGTACTTTATATCAAACATTCAATCAGTTCAACTTTCATTGTAACTTGAGCCCACCTCATCTATAAAACGTAATATTATTTGGAATATACATAAGTGGGAGTACCTGTGTTTAACATTCGCACAAGCAAAGGCTGAACCTGGGGAAGAGCACTTTCCTTAAGTGAAGCGGACCAAAAAAGGGTTTGAAGTGTATTAGACAAACTGTTTTTGTTCATATTTTGTACAGTGACTCACCTTCTCAAAATGATAGGTTTTTAGAAGGGGGGGCTTCCTTTTTACAAGCTTTTAGCCTAATATACGGCAGTTCACCAGCTGCACTCTGACATCAAAAGCTTACGCTTGGAGGGTCCTCTCTGCTTATTTGAAATAAATGACACCCTCTTAAGTGCTGATACTTCTTCAAAATATATCTCTATTTCTCAAGTGTTTTTGGATGTCTACACCTGGTTTGTGTCGGTGTGTTTGTACGCACGTTGTATTTGCTTCTTTGGCAGCGTAGAATAAGAGAGCAATTCAGCCTGTTTTTGCTTGTGGTTCTGCTATAAATGAAAGCAGTGTTGTCTATGTGCTGCTGATTGGCCTTCCTCTCTCCCACTCAGCCAGGCACACTAAAATACCTAGCGCTTGCTCTCTTCAGGAAACAGCATTGCTCAACACTTCTCAGTACATAACACAACAGATTTTTCTTCACATGCTCTACTTCAGATGAAAATGTCATTATCATTACATGTAACATTACTGGAAGAACATTTAATAGAAAACACTCTCAGCAGTTGCCACTGCTAGTGTTGTTCAGGAACTACTATTGTTCAGGAACTAACACATAACTCCGTATGGGTGCATTTTTTCAAACTACAGACTATATCTGTATTATGAAAGTGTGAAAGTTCTTCCTCTGCATTTAACCCATTCACAAAGTCAAGCTTCTTATCCGCCTTTCAGTTTTTTTTACAGTGCAAAAATGCACTGGAATTATGGCTCTTTGAGATGATAAAAGAAGAGAACTCCTCACCCCCAAAATCTTTTATATTTAGTATTTTTCCTTGCCAGCTTCCCTCTACCGACTTGTACATGTTACTGCAATGGGCAGTGTATTATTTTCTTAAAATAAAGCCCTGCATTTATTTATTTTTTCTTGATCAGACACACTGTATTCTGTGTATTTTGCTGCATGTAGTAACAATGGACTGCATTTGCAATGATGAGAGCCAAGTATTTTGCTCAAGGCTACAAGTTTCAGAAAGCGCTGAACTTGAAGAGCACGCTGATGCCTGTCCATGGTCCAAAAACGTAATAAGAAACAAGTTTGGATAAACAGGACAGATAGACAACACCTTCTAGGAATGACACGCGACATAACCTCAGTTAACATTTATTTGCGTGATGGTCTAATAACTTTTCTATAAACAAAATGATCTAGAACAAATCTGCAGTTGTGGTAAGTCCCTTTCATGGGTCTGCAAAAGAAATGTTTTGAACTTACCGATGTTTCACCATCAGCAATGAATACAGTGCATTCCTGAGCCTGCATGAAAGACAAGATGGTGGCAGCGATCTTCCTTAGCAGTACCTCCAAAGACTGCTGTTCTTCGAATATAAGACTGGCCAGGTCCAGCAACACCTAAACCATTAGAGAAAATAAACAGGTGAGTACACAAGACAAAGCCTTTCGCTTTTTAATCAAGAGTGTAAAAGACAGGATACCTGATTCCGCCTATTTTCAAGCTGTGATGTCTCATAAAGCTGTGCGTTGTGTAGAACAATACCAGAGAAAGCCAAGTAGGAGGAAAAGTCCTGTTGGTGCATAAGAAAAAACATGATTTATTCTGGTGTTGTGTTAAATGGCACCTACAGATTGACAAATCAAATAATGCAATAGTCCCAGAGTCCTGAGCTTCCAAAAAAATGTTTGAGCACCGAGTGAACAACCAAAAGCAGCCTCTTCCTCAGACACTCCTACAACAAAAGGTGCTATATTATTTTCCTCACCTTCTCATCTTGTTCTGTGAAAGTGCTGTTCTCTCCACACCTCTTGTTGATCGCTTGCGCCACACCGACAACCTTTGGAAAGATGATAAAAAATCGATATACTACATGTTTTAAGCTGCAAAAGCTCCCCAAATCCTCACACACTGCTATATCATTTTTGCTTGTTTATTTACATCTCTTACCTCATCTCTGTGGTTTTTTATGGGCATACATAGGATGCTCTGTGTCTTGTAGCCTGTGATCTGGTCAACTTCTGCATTAAAACGAGGATCCTACAGATACAAAATAAAAATGTCAATGTTTTTGACTCACTCAGAGCTGCAAATTTCAAAACTCTAGGGGTTGGTTTCCCAGACGGGGATTAAACCTAGTCTTGGACTACCCTTACCTTTTCAATGGAAAATCTCTATTCACAGCACCACATAATCCAGGACTAGGCTTAATCCCTGTCCAGGAAACCGACCCTAGGTGTTTTAGTCAGACATATTTGACCGACCCTTCATTTTTGCTACTGTAATTGAACATATACACATTGAACCCATGATATATTTCATAACTGAACACATTATATGTAGTAACAGTGTATAATTACTCATAACTGCATGTTTAATTACACAGCGAGTTCCATGATGAATTACATTTGTTTTATATTCTGTATTAACAACTTGTGTCAAGACAGAAACATGTAATGGATTGTTTTTTATTCCGCAAAACATGATATTCAAGTTCAAATGATAGTACAATATCTCCTCTTTTACTTTCAAACACAAATGTGCTTCTGAAAGTTTAGAATCCACATTTTTAACAGGATTTCTCTTGATTCAGAGAGGGAAAAAATTCAAATTTAATCACACCATACTTTGTTATATCTGACAATAACTTTGACTTCTAAGAGTTAAATTCTTTTGGAGTAGTGAGAGTTTCAAAGCCTTGAATGTATCAAATCCAAAACAGCCCCTTCTGACATTTATTACAGACTTTAAAGGCCTTATTTTCAAGGCTTATGTAAAAAAGAACTAGCGATTTTCATATTTTATGCATTTTCATATTGGCATGTATCGTAAAAACAGCCCATTGCATAACCACAATATCTTAGGTATGTCCTGTAATGCTCTGGGATATTTGGAGCTTTCCTGTCAATCCATAGCATTACCTTACCAGCTGCAAAACAAGAATGATCTCTGCTTCCATGCTAGGCTGCCTCAGGGGAAAACAAGTCTCTGATTAACATTAGTAATGAGACCAACATACACTCTGCCCCCCTTCCCGCTCCTCTTCCCCTTCTTCTCCCCCTAGACTTGTTGGGGGAACCACAATTAATCTAAATTAAGAAAGGCTAAAAATACCAGCTACCATAATTCCAACTGTCAGCTAGCAACTGAACTGCTCGGCTACCTATACACAAGGCAGACCATGCTTCTATTATTTCTGGACTGTGGCATGTAATCTATATCGATATTATGCACACAACTATTAAACTAGTGCATTCTCTACAAAATGACCCCAGAGGATCTTTGAGACTGCAGATATGAGTCCATAAAGTGATTCATAAATATGGTGTTTGCTCTAAAGTCTTCGGGAACTTAATAAGACTGCTTTATTGAGAAATGTCTGTGAAGCTAAAATCTAAAGAAGACTTCACAAGTGTCAAAGGTTAATGTGGAGCAGGTGGTAATATAAAGTGATGGTCAACAAAGCCTGTCAATACATACCAGGAAGGACAATTGGGAAAGGGGGCAGCTCTTGCTCAGCTGACATATAATACATCAAAATAAAAGACAGATATGACCTGTTTCTGGCACTGTCAAGCCATTGCACTCACCCAGTGTTTACTCAGGAGGTTTTTCAAGCACTGGCTAATGCTCTAAGCATAACACTAGGGATATACATAAGAGCCAAAATCACAATATGAAACTTCAAATCCCTAAATATTTAAACACTCTGTACTCTCACAGAGGTGGTCTAATAACTGGGATGCATGGTTAAAGCGGAACCATACTGGTATCGGCATATAATAGCTTAAGGAAACGATCGGCATCAGAACGGTATGTTGAAATTTGACGAAAATTCAGTTTGTTATTTTATCTGAAAATTGCACAGGCAAGTGACATTGGGCTACTGTGCTAAAATGTCCACATTTCACGTTTCTGTCATAACATCACAGAAATAAACTTTATTTCTCTCTTTAATTATATTCCAAACAGACTGTTTTATATATGCTTATGTATCTGTATCACAATCAGTATACAGTACATGAAAAACACCAGAAAGAAGCAACAGCCCACAGTTTCCATATCAGTACATCTCTCCAAGTAAGGAAATTAATGAATTCCTTTATTCATGTGTGTAAGTATCTGTGTATGTAAGTGAATATGACATGATAGGGTGCAGCACATGCATATATCACCTCCACAACGTGAACAAAACAATGTGCAAAAAACAAGAAGTGAAAATGAAATAGAGAAATAGATAAAACAGCAGCCTCACCTCATATGCATTCTTGATGTTGAGTGGCTGGCCAGTAGCTGCAACATGACCAACGATACCTTTGTTCCACTCCAGCCGGATGCCACTATTGGAGGCCTCCTCGAGAGTGGACCCTTCAGCAACATCAAAAAGACGGCTGACCAAGAACTTTTTGTTGGAGCTGTCCTCGCAGACAAGAAACAACGAGTAGCGGTCTGCTGCGATTAACTCATGGGTGTGTAAAAAGATCCTGTGGCAGAGGGCAGTCAGGTCCAGGTGGCTTGAGACGTCTCGGACGAGCTCCAGCAGACGGGCACAGCGGTCCCCCCCTCTACCCCCACCTTCGTCTGGACCTTCTCCTGAGCTGAGTTTTTGGGAGGCCGGAGGTGGCATCTGCACCCTCTCTGTGTCACTGAGGAAGGTGAGGGAACCCTCTGCGTCTTTCACCACAATGGGCCGCAAAGGGCGATCAAACTCAGACGCAGAAATTTTGCGGGTGGGAGTGGATGGAGCTGGGCTGTGGGAAGGAGCCTCTGTGGGGCCTGCAGGGGGGAGGGTGCTGAGGGGCTCTGGGAGAACTTTAGACCCCTCTCTGGAGGGCTGGATGGTGTGGACACGCTCAGCAAACCAGGCGTTGACCATTTCCCTGAAAAAGACAAACAACCAATAAGAACACTGAAGAAGCCCAGACAGTGTTTAGAGGGACAGATGAACTGTCTACTTACAGTTTTAAGAGGCTGCATTCACTTTACAAGCGCAGTATAGGCTTGAAAGCTTTGGTGGTTCTGCAGCTACTAATTTACGTTTTCCTAAACCATATCATTATGTAGGTCATTGCTTCTAAAAATCTGAACCTCATTTCTTCATTTGACAATGAACTGTCAACACGTTCTTTGACAAGCAAGCAGATCCTTGCGTTTCAGGACAGTTTAAGCATGTCTACAAGTACAACCCTGCCTCATAAAAACTAAACTTAGTATGCTCAGGCTGAACATAAACACTGGAGGCAACAACTAGTGTTTAAAATTATATAACTGTACGTGCCGTTAGACTGCTGCTATCAGGGTTTACTCTGTTTATTGGAACCTTGCCGTGAAATAAATGTATGACGATATTCATATAATTCAGTGTTCAAAGTCCAAAGTTCAAGTCCCTTTCCTTTTAAACAAAATTGAATGAAACTTTGAGATCAGCAGCTCGACTATAAAAAGAACCCCAGAGGCTATAAAACTCACTGCTGTGAAATTTGCTGGCAGATTACATTCTTATTCTGGCTAAATAAAACGTTACTGGCTTCTCCTACAACCAAATGACTGCATGAGCAGAGTCCATGACAATAGTATTGCTAGAAAGAGAGAGGCCAGTCTTCAGGGGAACCCATGGACTCCAATTTAAGTGTCCTCTGCCTGCATAACTAAATCAATAGCACTCACTCTAAAGAGCACCACTGGTCCCCTCTGTACAGAAAACATCTTGATCCACTATCGCCGATCAGGCGTACATACATTCTTGGTGTGGATCCAACATTTGCTTTTCATGGTCTGGGAGCATAACTGTAACTGTAGTCCATATGTGAGGGTTAAATGCAATCTGAAGTCAGTATGAACCAAGAGTGCGTCCCTTGGTTTAAAAGAAAGCAGTCTAAGAACATACAATGACTCTAACACAAAAGCTTATTGACGTACTGTCCACATTGTCCTGATCATTTAACAATGGTGTCTAGCCTGGTACTAAATGTTTTTTTTTTGTTTGGTTTCTTAACAAAAACTGCATTCATTGTTTAGCCTGCAGGTACAACACACACAATCCTAAACACAGCATATACTAATACAACACACACTCCTAAGCACAACACACACCGATACAACACACACTCCTAAACACAACACACACACCAAAACAACACACACTCAAAAACTGCATTCATTGTTTAGCCTGCAAGTTGTACAGGCTGTGCAGGTCGGTCTGTCTGTCCTGACAATAAAACAGAAACAGGCTACAGGTCTCTGGGGCGGAGGGTGAATGGGAAACACAGAAAAGTGGCTGCACTCAAAGAAAGCAGTACCAACAACTGAGGAGGAGATATCACTGAGCCGGAGCAGCAGAATCCCTCTCTATCTTCAAAAACCTGGATTAATCTGTTCAGAGAGCTTCTCCTCTCATAAAGACACGCAAAGTCGTGAAGCATTCCTTATTTTTGGGGGCAGCTAGTGGATGGTGGTTAATAAGTTGTCACTATGATCAGAGGGTTGTGTGTTTGAATCCAAGGACTGCTAGTGGCACCACTGAGCTACCCTTGAGTGAGGTACCATCCCCACACACTGCTCCCCGGGCGCTGTGTTCCTGGCTGCCTGCGGCTTTACTTGGTGAATGGGTTAAATTCACCAGGATCCCATTGTGTGCTGTGCTGTGTTCACATATGACAAATGGTGACTTCACTAATACACTTTAATCCTCTTGCACTACTAAAGATTGCAGCACTCTCCCGCACTTCTCACACTGTATTGAAACTTGAATGCTTCCTCATACTGTGAGCCGCTTTGGATACAAGCGTCTGCCAAATTAATGTAATGTAAAAAGATGACATGTGCCACCCACAGCAGTCTAAACACCTCGTATGACCTAAGACCGACTCAGGAAAGAAACACGAAGTGTGTGCAAGCCTGGAGCAGGTCAGACTCCTTTGCTGAAGAGGGGAAAGTTGTGTGTGTTGGCACAGTTGGTCTCCGTGGCGGCGTTAAGCCCCGTAATCGCTGCGCCACCCGCGGCAGCGTGATCTGTCCCTCCGCTCCGTCTCTGCAGATAAGTTGGGCGACCTGACAGAACATACCCCCCCTCTACTCTCCCCCTCCCTTCCCCCTCTCTCTAGGCTACTCTGAATATATAAAAAAGCAAGAAACAAGCTGGACCGTATATGGTGGCTCCGGTCGTGCGCATATCTCACCGACTGGCCTTTCGCACAAAGTAGGAGAGAGCGAAGTCCACATTGTCGTCGAGCCAAGCCTCCATCCTTTCTCTCTCGGGGTGCAGAGGCTCCATATCGCGACGATACATTCAGCCCCGAAATGTCATCAGCACGGGGCTCTGGGAGTGGGTAAGAGAGGAGAGAGACGGTCTGAAGGCGGAGGTGATAAAACCGGAGAGACCAGCACAGACAAGCCACTTGTCAACATCGCGTGCACGATACTGACCTCTGCACGCGGCTAGATCTCTCTCTCTCTCTCTCTCTCTCTCTCTCTCTCTCTCTCCCCCCCCCCTCTCTAATCTCTCTACGGCATGCCAAGCGAGCTTACACGTGCTCACTCTACAGCTTCACCCACAGAACAGCTACATAGTTACAGTAAAAGTACATTTATTTATTTCTAAACATAAACAATAATGTTTTCCTATCATTTGAAAACCACCACAAGAAAGGTACAAAGCCATCAAGTTGTCACTGAACTACAAGCGACTACGTAATATAAGTGGCTCTAATTCTAAGTCTGCATACCACACTTTATCTAAATGTTAGTTCAACAAAAAAGGACAAATAACTTCAGAACAAGGAATTCTCTGTAATTCCTCTCATGCTTTTCCACAGAAAAGCCAAAGCATTTATAGCCAAGCTCCACAGCCATGTTTGTAAGACTGACTCTGGCTTAGTGACTTCATTTCAGTTAGTCATGGTGACTTGTGTCTCACAAGGCCTTGCTGGGCATTTTTGTCATTTATGCACACAACAAAGCATTTGTCAAGGAGATATTAGATTATTAGGGCTTGCCAGGAATGGAGATCGTAATTAAAAGAATATTGCCCAGTGGCAGGACAAGGTGATCCCAAAGAGTCACATTTAAAAGCTATCACTGTGTTCAATAACAGGATCCTGACAGCCTCCCCTGTCCTGCCAGCATCTGCTCAGAGGGGTGTAGCCTTACTAGCAGATGGTGCCTCTTTTTCTCCAGAGAGGAGCAGACACTTTGGAGACATATGTGGTCTCTTGGGCACAAATGTGACTCCACCGATGGAGAAGGATAATGAGGGCCCTTTGGGCATATAGTGACTCAGACAATATGCAATTAATATGATTTGATTGGGGGATCAAAGTGAGTGCGTCATATTTATATTTTTTTGTATTTTTGTTCTGAATTTTTATGTAA
>JBBIGA010000011.1:5856484-5871664 GCA_037576975.1 Alestes dentex
TCTCTCTCTCTCTCTCTCTCTCTCTCTCTCTCTCTCTCTCTCTCTCTCTCTCTCTCTCTCTCTCTCTCTCAGATGCATACACTGATGCTCATTCATAATCCAGATCCAGATAATCCTGTGCTGTAGTACAGAGAGAGGAGATTAGTTATTAATTAAGATGCTGCCTCTATGTATTAGTACAATAAAGTCTAAACCTTCTTTGTGCAGCAGCTCTGCATGTGCAGCATAATACAGGTGTGAGTTTGTATTGTTTGATTTAACCTTTAATCCTCCTTTTGGTTTAGAGCTTTAGAGCCCGTAGGCCTAAACCAACATGTAACAGAACCGTTTGTGAAAGAAAAACAAGCTTTTTGGATGCGGAAAAAAGAGATGGTTTTATCAGTATCATAAGTACTGCAAAATCACTGGATGTTTTGAAAGAACAGGAACACACAGGTATATTAGAACCTGGCTGAGGATAATCAGCTGATGTTAGGCATTACATCTGTAAAAACACTGTAAGTAATGCAATGAACCCGTATACATTTCATTAATATGCATAGACAAGTTGACTTTGAAGTAATGAGTATAGGACCTAAAAGTAGCTAACTGAAACTACTGTAAAGTCAACTGTTCTCAAACTTGTGTTCATGTAAAGTCAGGCTTCTGTGGACAAATTTCCACGCCATGAAGCCCCCTAACAGGCATTTGTTGACAACAACTAAAGTAGGATTAATGGGAAATAAAACAAGATGTTTTTTAAACATTAGGCACACAGAGGATTCAACTAATGTGTGGTCATGCAGTCATACAGTCATCCATGCATAGATATGGACATGAGAGAGTCACACTTTTAGAAAAAGGTACTGGACAGGTATACTCTTTATTTAGCATGTAACAAACAATGTACATGTACAGTCAAAAGTACAGCATGAGCAACAAAATATTTAACTCTGTACAGCTAAATATTTTTTTCCCTGGGGAAAGGGGCATATTTGTACCTTTTCTTAACCTTAAGATAAGAGATAAGATAAGATAAACCTTTATATCCAGAAAAAATAAGAGACCACTGCAATTTAGTTTTTAAATCAGCATCTCTATGAGTATGACAAACGTTCCATGCCAGTGTCTCTTATATTCCTACACAAGCACCTCATTCTGCTTTATGAGGTACTGATTAGGGATCACCTGAATCACATCTTATTTGATGAGGAAAAGTATAAAACCACTGCTGTAATCAACACTCTTAGTCTGCAATGTGACCAGCTGGAGGGCAAAACACTACTAGAAGTACGTCAAAGGTAATTATCGCCATTTTGTTTGAGTCAGAATAGCTTTGTTTTCTTTGAATTATTCATGTTCTGTAAACACTTCATCATTTCTATTATTTAGTAGATGGAACAGTATTTTTTAGTTGGAAACTAGGAGAAATACTGCCAGCAGTTCCTAACTAAGGCAAAAGCTTGCACCCATAAAAGATAAAACCTGAGAAACTGAACATTTTTGCAGTGGTCTCTTATTTTTTCCGGAGCTGTATGACACAACTGTGCTCTGTACCTATGGTATCGAAGCAGTTTAGTAGTTTAGCAGTTTTATTCTGAGTATAGGTAGTTGAGCCAGGGTGGTCTGTTAAAGTTAGACTTAAACACACAGCTACATCAAACTAGGCTCTTGCCGGATCACAGCAGAGATCAGCACTGTCTCTTGTTTCACATTCTGTATTCGATTCACAAAGGCCCTGCCAGTGAGCTGATGAGCTGAAACAGGTTTAATGGGGGAGAATGCTAAAGTCACATGTGCTGTTTTATGTGTATCTGTGGTGCAGCTTTGACTTGTAGCGTATCCATTTTATGACAAAAACAGATTACATTCCTTTGTGTTTGTAGCTGCTTATTACCTTTTGTCTTAACATTCAGTTTTACTATACATAGCAATGGTCACATACACCATAAAATCTTTAATACCTAGAATCACAACTGTAATGACATGTTCCACAAATACCTCACAGGTGCAGACTCGAAGATACGCTACTGCAGCTAAATCACTGGTTGTTCCCTACATCGGCATAATGGTCACTCAGTGTGTGATGATTGTTCAAAACCGACTCTGGCCTCCATGTGTGACGCTCCATTGCTACAGTAATATCTGTACTTAGAGAGAGAGCACCAAGAGTGCAATGTCTGATGGAGTATCTCAACGGATGCTTGGTTTCATTATAATAGAGGTAGTGTGTCCACGACAGAATGGCCCTGGAGAGTTTGTGCAAAAGAGACTACTACTGTACAATTTACAGCCATCATACAGCCACATGGGTATTTACAAAGATACATCTCTACAGATTGTCCTACACTGCAAGCTTACATATGATTTTTATTTGATTTTTACTGATTCACATGTCTGTATTGTTTGCACATACAATAAATATATTACATCAACACAATTATTACCTTATTCTCACTTTCTCTTAGCAGTAAGTGCTGATGTTCTATATTTCATTTATGTAGGGCACAATGTTACCTACACAATGTTAGGCAGGTTGTGGTGGGTAGGATACTTGCCTCTGGACCAACAAGTCATGGGTTCAAATCCTACCTTCAGCACACCACCACTGGGTTCCTGAACCCAGTTTTAATGTTATGGCAGATCAGAGCATATAGAAATTTGTTGAAATACATTCTTAAAAAACGAAGAAATGATAGCCTATTTATTTAAGCAATACATAACAAAGTTCCATGTGTGCATCTACGAGGACATTTAGCCTTCAAGCATTTCTCGACTGAGCAGTCCAGCCAACCAGCAAGCACAGTAGAATGAATGGCAGTGGGAAAATTAGGGGGAAACAAAGTAGAAACGTTTTACATTTATTACCTGCACAAAATGACTGACTGGACTTGCTAATTCCCATTAACCAAACTGAGCACACACACACACACACTCTGTCCTCTCTCTGTCTCTCTCTCGCTCTGCCTCTAGCTGCATAAATTAGCTTGAGCCTCTATCACAAATGTTTTGAGCTTTTCAGCCCATTACTATAAAAATATCTCAGAATTATCTTTTTTTGGCTCCCCTTCAGGTTATTCAAGACAAATTCAGGGAAAAGCACTGTTAACAAGAGGCTCTCCGCGCTGGGCCTGCGTTCTTCAAGGCCCTCTCAAAACAGCTGTTAATTTAATAAATTCCATATGGATAAATTAAACTTAGGGTTATAAAGCGCCCTCTACAAGTTTTGGGACGGGGACATGTATTACTCTTTGGCTTGAAGATGAAAAGGTGAGTATAAACCCCAGAAGAGCTTAGTTGGCTGAAGTGTGCTTAAACAACTCAGATAATAAGATTTGCTGTCAATATCCCAATATTTTTGGAAGAACAGCCAAGAACATGGCTGGAGTGGGACCTGTAACTGTATTTTCCCTGCTGTCTGCTGTCCTACCAGTAACATTCATCTGATTCTGCTCTGTAGCTGCAAATAATATGCAGCAAATGAATGCTAACTAACTAGCACACAAGTTCCTACTTGCATTTCTCACCCTGCCCACCTGCTAGGAATATTTTAAATATTTTCAAGCATTCTCAAGTGGGATTTTTTTTCCACCTTGCCTTCTCTATAATACCTTTTTCATATCTTCTTATGAGTCACATATGCGGATGTCCACATCATTCAGTCATATAAAAAGAGTGTGCTCTGTAGAGCACTGCCTGTCAAATACACCCAGATACACACCTGCCATATCAAATACAAGTCACCACATACTGAATATCCATTTTACCAAAAAAAAAATCAAGTCCACACCTCTAGTGATTCTCTAGGCTATTCTCCATCCACTCTTTCATTAGAAAGATTCATTAGTTAACAAGCCAGGGCTGTAACACTTCAGGAGGGTGGAGCGCCCATTTAGCCCCTTAAATCGTTCTTGTTTTTTTGTGTGTGTGGGAGAGTAGGTAGACAATATGCTGACAATTTGTAAACGGGGTTCCTTTTGACCACAGCACTATGTCTAACGCTCTACAATCAATCCATGATTGTCTTCCTAATTAACTGATGAGTTGAGTCAGGTGTGTTTAATGAGGGTAAACGCTGGGGTCTGCAGTGCTCGCAAGGACTGTAGTCTTATATACATGGTCCACAGCTATAGACCCAAAACATTACTGGCCAGTCAATTACCTGCCTTAGTAGCGGTGAAGGTTTCATTCCATCTTTGAGGGGGATGTACTTCTCAAACCTCCTGGTCCATCATGTAGCTTTTTAGTACTAATAATTAGAGTTAAGTGTGTTACATTAGGAATGTCCTGTGAAATCATCCTTTAATATGCAAAACATTCTTACCTTCATCTTAAACTTTATGTATGCACTACCTCAAACTATTTATCAGCCTCAGCAATAGAAACTTGGGTGTCATTACATGCACTGCAACAGTGCTGTATTTATTAACACAATATACTTGTAACCGCAAGTTTTTCCCTTTAAGGGATTTCATGCATATGAAAATAATACTGAGAATGATATACTATGCATCTCAGATACATACAATGTGCACACAGTGCACAACGTAGTCTATGTGTTCATAATGTGCATGTATATTTAAGCCTATTAAGACATGGATTTAAACATTGACGGGATGTAAAGATGTGATGGAAAAGTAATGATTTAAACCAAAGATTTATAGTATAAGGGTGCAGTTAATAGCAGCAGAAAGGTCCTGGGTTCAGTTCAGTTCCCAGCTGGGTCAGCCAAGTTTCTATCTTTGTCTGCACGGGTTTCCACCTGGTACTCCAGTTTTCTCCCACAATCCAAAGAAATGCATGTCAGGTGGATTGAAGATGCTAAATTGCCCCTAGGTGTGAGTATGTGGCTGCCCTGCAGAAGATCGGTGACCTGTGTTTCTGTGGCTTTCACCTAGTGACCACTGGGATCATATTAATGGCAAATTTATAGCAATGTAATAGACACAGATCCTTGATGAGCACATGTACTCGGCTGCTGGGCCAGATTTTTTTTTTTTTATCCTTCACTTTGTTGCATTGTGTTGCTAGTAGAGACATCATTGCCTGCTGAAAAAAGGTGCAAAGAAAGAAAATGAAATCCAGGAGAGTTTGCTTCATATCTGAAGAGAGTGATGGAGTTCCCCTTTCCCTTGTGGAGCCATTCTCACTTTAATTTACTCCCCCACTCTCGCTTTCATCATTGCCTCATTGCTGGGCTGTAATTCACTCTGGTTTCATGTGTGAGATGGGGTCGTTGTGGTCCACTCTTTCACTCTCTCCCTCCCATTAGCTTTTGTTTTCTCTCAGTGTCTTGCTCTCACTCCTGCTTTGTCCCTGCCTGGTTCTTTTTTCAGCCATTTCTCTTCTTGCATCCAGGAACACTTTTGTCTCTCTTCACCCAAAACTGTGTTCCTCTCACTGTAGTCACTAATAGTTGCTGCCCCCTTAAAATGATGGGAAATGGGGGAAATCCTGTTCATCTGACATCTTTATACTTCACTAGATTATTATATTTGTATTTATAAATGAGCAACATTTATTTTATTAATTCGATTATTTCTCAAATGGACACATGCAGTATATGACATTATGTGGTAATATATACTTTAGCGCTGAAATTCCAAACAAATTAACTGTATGTATTTCTTCATATCCTAAGTAGATGTGTATATGTAATCATATCCTATTTATATGTGTATATTTCATCATATCCTAATTGTATGTATATATTTAATAATATTCTAATTATATGCTTACAATTCACCATATCCTGATTATTGTAAGAACTGACCAAACAAAGACTCATTTGCAATTTGAAGTTTACTGGCAAATATATATTTTACACATGAGCATACAGGCAAGATAAAAGAAAAGATCCAAAGACAGTGCAAAAGTCAATATTTGAACTGCAAGGATCCGATGAATTTTGGATGAAAAGGCGATAAAGTCCAGGTACAAAAGATGGTCAAAATCAGACGGCAAGAAGGATAACGAAGAACGCTTGGTACACCAGGAAACAATTATATGTGTTTTCATGTTTTAACACTGAAACTCCACAAAGATAATTGTACATATATCCCATTCAGTCATGTTGCACATATCATATGCAAAATATATGTGCCGTACATGGCAATATATGTCAGCTACGATATTGTTTTATATATTCATTTCCATAAAGCTTGGAGAACAATTATGGGCACCAATGAACGTCAGTCTTCACTGAAAGTTATTGGCAGGTTAAGTATTTAGTTTAAATTGCATTAAGAAGCCAACTATATGGTTATTATGGCAATATCTAGGTTTGCTAACAAAGAAAATACCTGTCCTTGCAGTTCATTCTGTTGAGAATGAAGTTGTGTTCCAAAAGTCCTTTGAAAAGAAGCTTAAAATGCAGATCATCATGTCATCATGTCATGGGCTGAATTTGTCATCAGAGTCTCAGGTTCTCAGACAGACGAAATAAACACTTGCAGTAAAGAGATTATCATCAGTAAAAAAAAAAAAAAAAGAAAAAAATGAGACATGAAGAACAGATAAGAACATGAGACAAAGCAGATGACGGTTTTTGACAATGTTTGATCCCTCTCTCAAGATTCTGCTCACAGCAGCACAGCTTAGAAATGAGCTGTGATTACCCCCTCCTCTAGACCCGCCGCTAATGCAAATACAACCTATTCATATTCCAGCCACGGGTGTAATTAGTGTTGTGTTTTTTCTCATAACCTCGTATTTGCTATTTTTATGCATTGAACCTCTAGCTGTGCTATTGAGAGAGAGAGAGACAGAGAGAAAGGAGTGGACTAATGGAGTCTTTTCTCATCTCCTTTCTAGGATCAAATTCTTATTTTGTGAGCTTGTACCTTGAAGGCATAGAAATTGGTGTCAAAGGTGCTGCTGTGTCGTTGAGTGTCGTACTTTAAGAGGGGAATGCCTGAGAACACAAGGGCAAAGTGTGTGACAGATATACAAAGAGGCATGTGTGACAGATGCATTTTGCCTCCGATCCCGTTTTCTAATCCTCCCACACAAACGCCTCGTTATGGCGTTGCTGTCACACTGCCATGGACGTGAACATGGTATGTGTTGTGACAGTGCATGTTTTGTGTATCCGGTAGCAAAAAGTTTTGATTTTTTCAAGGTTCACAGTTACTTTATAGTGATCAGCAGCTGTGAACAGGTACATAGTGTGATGAGACAACGTTTCTCCACAGACTGCGGTGCAACAAATAGCAACATTCAACATTTAACAGAGTGCTAGTTACGACAAAGACAATACAAACAATACAATAAATAGACACAATAACAGTTGAACAGTAGTATAATCTAACAGTATAGTGTGAATGCTATGTAAACCTATGTAGTACTGATTAACGTATAGGAGGCAGTTCGCAGCACTGAATTGTGAAAGGGATGTAAACCTTCCAGAGTGACTAGTATTGCATCATATGTATGATGATATGGCACAAGAGGCAGTTACCAGCACTGAACCACATTAAGTGTGGATTATAGATTATCAAGTCACATAACAGGACAGATGTGTGCCTGCCGTGGCAGTAAGAGTAAACATATGGTAAAGTGGAAGTACTATTGATAAACCAGAGGGTAATATGAGAGATAAAGAGGGGTAGTTCACTGGAATGCATTGGACTTGGCAGCGATTTGACATTAATGTGCATTTGGAGATCTGATGGCCTCTGATGGTCATCCGTGATGTGAATGGCCAGGAGCTTGGTGTTTTTAACCCTCTCAACTATATAAAAATGGTTCCTCACCTGCGGGGACTGTTGTCCTAAACTTACACAATATGATGAAAAGATATGTCAAAATGTTTTTTTTGGAGTGACACCACAGTAGACCCAATAATGGTTACAAAGAGCCTAGATGGATCTTTAAGGAGTAAGAATAACCAATCTAAAGTTCTAAGAGCCTAAACAACACATTGCTTCCTCAAACAACTGTTTTTGTAAATGGGATATGTAAGTGAGAAGAATCTTTTGTACAAATGTATAACGAACCCTTAGAAAAAAAGGGGGTTCCATCCTAATTGTAGGTTCTTCCAAGATACTTCACATTATGTGGAGGTTCCTTACACCTTCAGAATGTGCTTCACACTCACATGTCACATTTTCAAGAATGGTTCACTGGGAAACTAAAGTGGTTTAGATGTTTTTTACACTTTAGAAAGGTTCTCCACACTCACACATTTATAAGATACAGTATCTTTTAAGAGAACCAAAAATGGCATCATACGTAATATCTTTCTTATTTAAGAGTGTAATGTCAAGGTTATTTACCAAATAAGGATCCTAGAACTGGATGTCCAAGCCAAAATTGGGAGCATGAAATTCATGTTTTTACAGCAACATTCAATAAATAGGCCATGAAGTATCTGTTTCTTTTTGTGTTTTGCAGGTCCAGCATCTGGAATATCACAGTACATAAGAGAAACAGGAAGCAAAACACAGTCATCTTCAATCATGGTGTTCTCATTCCTGTGGATGCTATGACAGGATGGCCGCCCCTCCAAAAGAACCTGTCATTGGATACATGACCATATGTCTCACCAAGAAGCTTCTCTAGGCAGGAACTCTCTGTCAAGTGCAGAGGGTAACCTCATAATGCTTTGATTCACAGACCCAGTTTCCTGATTAACAACTGGAATGTGCTCTCCTCGCCAAGTCTGAGTGTTTGAGAGCCTCTGAGAGAGCCTAGCCCTCAAACACCTGCAGTGCTCTCACTTAGGAGCATAGGTTTATTTGTGAATGAATGAGGAATGTTCATGCTGAAAATTCCACAGATGAGACTATTTAGCTGGGCTAACTCCAATTTGCTGCAAACATTGCCAAAAACGTCCAAGGCCCACATTGAGTTCTTGAGACCCTTTCTAGCTGGTTGAGGAGCAAACTCCAAGGACTCGGCTGTTGCTTTAACTTTGCCCAGTCAAGGACACATCTGTTGGATACAGGGCTAAAATAAACACCACATTAAAACTTCTCCTGCTCAAGAGCTGAGTCAACTTTGAGGCTAAACATTTGGGCTTTTTAATAGGAAGGTATATCAAACAATATAGGTCTTTCAAAGGAGAATACCCTTCAATGGTAGCTTTGGCAAACTGATTTTTAGTTCAAAATGGTAGAACTAGCAGGATATAATGGAACTGAAGACACTCTGTTCTCAACTGGCATTCCCTTCAATTCTACTGCTGATTATGAAGACTTTGAGCCAGAGTCTGATCCTAGTAAGATCATCATCCCTTCCATCTATGCCCTGGTCTGCAGTGTGGGCATCATAGGCAATGCCATGGTCATATATGTAATCCTCAAGTATGCCAAGATGAAAACAGCCACCAACATTTACATTTTGAACCTTGCTATTGCCGACGAACTCTTCATGTTGAGCGTTCCATTTCTGGCTACATCAGCCGCAGTGCGCCACTGGCCGTTTGGATCACTAATGTGTCGGCTGGTCCTTAGCGTGGATGGCATCAACATGTTCACCAGCATATTTTGCTTGACTGTGCTGAGTGTGGATCGCTACATTGCAGTGGTGCATCCCATTAAGGCTGCTCGTTATCGTCGGCCTACCGTTGCTAAAGTGGTCAATGTTTGCGTGTGGGGACTATCGCTTCTTGTCATTCTGCCCATTATCATTTTTGCAGACACAGTCCCAGCACAGGACGGCGGGGTAGACTGCAACTTTCTGTGGCCTGAGGCCTCATGGTCAGAGGCATTTGTGGTCTACACATTCTTGTTGGGCTTCTTGCTGCCTGTGGCAGCTATCTGCTTGTGCTACTGCCTAATTGTGGTGCGAATGCGAGCAGTAGGGCTGAAGGCAGGGTGGATGCAACGTCGGCGCTCGGAGAAGAAAATCACGCGTATGGTGTTGCTGGTGGTCGCAGTTTTTGTCCTTTGCTGGATGCCTTTCTACATCGTGCAGCTGATTAGTGTGTTCCGCCAGCCGCCGGACCCTATGGTGACTCAGCTGTTTGTCATTTTAAGCTATGCAAACAGTGGAGCCAATCCTATCCTATATGGATTTGTGTCTGACAATTTCCGGCGGTCCTTCCAGCGAATCGTTTGCTTCCGCTGGTTGGAGAATGGGCTTGACACAGAGCAGGTGGACTACTATGCCGTGGCCTTACGGCGACAGACAACCTGTGGGCCTCAGGACTTCCCCAAGGAATGCTTAGCCTCTGATATGGTGTTTCGCAATGGAACGTGTACCTCTCGTACCACCACATTGTGAAAGTAGACACGTTTTATACTTTTCTCTGGCTGAATCCAGACAAACTAAATTATTCATTTGATTTTAACAGAGAAAAAGACAATTGAGTACTTTTAACTTCATCACTTGAAACCAGAGTGGCACTTTATTTTACAGTGTCCTTGTTACAGTGTAAGATAATGTACCAATTACAGCATTATGTAATTACATGAACCAGACTGACACAATGGAGTAAAGAACCTATTTACTGTTGTTTTTTCTCTGAAAACATGTAAGTTGAATTCTGCATATGGCTAAATATGTGGTTTTCTCATGGGATCCGTTTTTAGCATAACCTATAGAACACAGCTCGAATCAGTGATTGGAGACTGTTGCTCTTTTTTCATGTTAATATGACTTACAAGTGGTGGGATTCAGAACTACATGGTATATTAAATGTATTCACCCATATTGCAAAGCATATAACTACTGTTTATTGGACACCTAGTTAGTTGTAGTTACATTGCTCCTTACACTGTAATTAGGGCACTGAGCAATAAAGTGTTACTAAAAAAAAACAATGTAGTGATGCTTGGCTGGTGATTAATTTTATGTCATGCTGACTTGTTGCAGTCTATGTTTTTGTATCCTAACAAATATTCATTTAATTTGATGTGAAAACGACTTTTAAGTCGCAGTTATGCAGTAAATGTTCATAAAGGTAAATTAGACCACTAAATTGTGAGTTAGTAAGTGTAGTGGTAGAATGTTAGCATTATCACAGTAAACCATTTCCATATCACTGTTTTTGTTAAAGTGCCCATGTGCCAATGCTTTCTCACTGTCATTTGTTCAAAGATGAGCTCATGAACAATGTGTGGTAGATTGTTTAATTAAATATAAAAAACATGAACAGGTTATGAGTTTGTGATTCTAACTAAGCTGCAAATATTTGAAATTCAACCCATAATTCATGAGCCGGTCTTTGCTGCCTAGATATGCTCTTTGTTGTCAACTCTGTCAAATGTCTCTTGGAAGTTAAGGACTGCTGTCAGGGAACGGGTATTCAAAGATGATACACTACAAATAAATGTTCCTACTTTAATCTTTAAAAATTTCCATCCATTGAACTGTTCTTTGGGGAATCAGAAAGTATTTTTACTCGTTCAGTAATATCATCATTACATTCAACCTCGTTTAGACATGACAGATGATACACACACGTCAGTTCATACATACAGTATTAATAACCTCAGGCATATGTTTCCATTTAAAGCAGGGATTCCTTTATTCACTGATCAGACAAAACTTCTAACACTGTACAGTATTTCTCCATTTTTTATTGCTCCCTCCGCACAGCTCACATCTCATGTTTCACCAAAGAGCATCTCACAAAGCAAAGGATCTTGAGGTACCTGAGAAGAAGTGTTAAGCTGGAAGCCTCCATGAGTTTAGTTAGTGAGTTTACCGTGTGTTCCACTGGTTCCAATAAAACAAATCCTCAACAAACAACAGGACAAATTGCACCCCTCAGGAAAATACAAATCAGGCACACATGCCGCAGTCTGCACTCAGTCTTTCCATGAAGACAATGGGAAAAGAAAAAAGCAGACTCGTTTTGTGTGTGTGAAAGTCTAAGGATTGTCTTTTAACAAAACACATGACTTCAGACAGTGAAGTGATCAAGGAATGTTTCGTAATTTAGATAAAACATTGTTTTTTCTGTTTATTGTTGAGTGACTAGTAAGAGTGTTGATTTGCTATTATCTAGCTGCACTCAGTGATTTATGACTGCATGCAAAGTCTTCATACAATGAAACTGCATGTGACTAAGTGCTCCAAGCTGACAATGAAAATTGTCCTTGTTGAAACAAAAGCATAAAAATAATGCATGTTTTTGGGGATTTAAAAGAAAATTCCATCTTTTTAATCCAATTTCTATCGGACACATCTGCAGCATATAGTTGATTGCCATGGCCTACAGTTCCACCAAGTCTCACAGCAATAAGAAGTATGACTTAAGAAGATATGATACATAATTGTTTTAGAGGTTTAAACTAAATGTAAGAAAAGACAAACACAACCTGGATAAACACAAAGACAGTTTTATTTGAACATTTACTGAAGAAAAAGGCCCTGTATGAAAAAGTACTACTTACATTCAACCAATTAACCACATTTAGATAATTGCAATCAATGAGACTAGACACACCCAAACTTGATTATTCTAAGTCCTATTAAACATCACTTAAATAGATCATTTCCAACAGTGTGAAGTAAACTAAAATGTCTCGACAAGCAGCATACTTTGAATTATTAAAAAATCCAGAAGAGATGAGAAAGACAGTTGAAGACGTCTGCAAAGGGTAATACAGTCATTTTTGAGGCTCTGGGGCTCCAGTGAACCGCAATGGAACCCCTTATCTCCAAATGAAGAAATGTTCTTAACCAAGAAAAACACATATGAACCTTAGAAACCGCAGGCCTCCCTTATCTCAGATAAGGTCAGTGTTCACAATTCCACCACTCAAAAGAAACTGGGCAAAAATGGTATCCATGGAAGAATGCAAAGTAAAACCACTGCTAACCAAAAGGGAAAATAAACCCCATCTCACATTTACCAAAAAAAACACCTTGATGACCCCAAAGCCTTTTGGAATAGGCACCCCATTACATCTGGCATCCTACAATAAAAATGTCACATCAACAGTGAAACATGCTGGTGGTAGAGCTACACTTTTAACTGGCTTTAGAGAAACTAAATTAAGGTTTTGCAGTGGCCAAGTCAGACCTTTGGATCTTGAACGGTCTTGATCTAAACAATTCAAAGGGGTGTTTCCTTCAGTAAATGAAATGATGTGTTTTGTGTTTCACTATATTCTCTGAAACCAATATGTCTGTCAAAAATGCAAACATTTGGTATGGCACTATAATAGACACCATTGTCTATTTGCTAAAATGAATCAGCAAATTTGAAAAATTTGAACAATTTGAACAATTTTTTTTGTTATAAGCATTGGTTTGTTTTGTCGATATTATGATGAAATATGGATTATATAACCAGTTTTAAGAATTTAAAAACTAGCCAGTATTTCAAATGTTTTTCTGTTCTGTTCTGTTTTCCATTGTTGAGGCTGATGCTCGAATATTTAGAATGAGCCAATGCAGTGCTAGTAAATTTCTTCTGTATCTTATTAGGTTGCCTTTAGGCCACAGTGCTACTGAGTGAACTTTCTTCACCCTGACTCCCCCTCCCAAACTCACCATTGCACACTGACAAGAATGAATGCTCCCATATGAATAAGTGAAGGTGGAAAAGCAGGCTTGGTTTATGTCCTACGTGTTTTAGTCATTATCCCTCAGCTCCCTGTGACACTGCTATTTCATTTCCTATCCAAACACTGCAGTGACCATCAAAGCCATGAAATTTACTGGTAGATTTAAATCATCTGAAACTATTCAGTCTTACACACAGAGTTCATACTCCAAGTTAATATTAGTGCCATTATGTGTGAAAGCAATAATGAGAATACACAGCCCCATATGTTGCTAAACCAATAGAAAGGCCTTGAGGAGAAAGACAGAAGGAGTGGAAAAGAGGGGATAGTTGAAGGAGAAAATTAGTGTAATATATCTACCACGATGCAGTCTAAATATTCAAATACGTCATTGGTTAACAGGGTGACATGGATTCCTAAGGATCAAATTGTTCCAAACCCTGTGAAACTGATTAAATAGGGCAAACACTTGCACACTGATTTGTCTGGAATCAATATTTTCCATTTTATAAAATGTTGTTCTTTTATTCAGTACTAGCTTCATATGAACAAATAATGTGGCTCAGCAGCACTAATATATAGACTGCAAAAAGATTTAGCTGTATATCATTACTACTGAAAAAAAAAAAACAAATCTTCTCTGAAAAAAAAGAGTTAAGAAAACTTAACTTTCACTGTAAGTTAATGTAACAAAGTTTTGTTCTGAGTTATTCTGGAGCATATATTTGGTTCATTCGTGGTTTTGTGACAGTGGAAAATCACCAAAATGGAGATACACAGTTTTGTTCTGACAGTGACAACATATAAGTGAGATGAGTTCTCTTTTACATCACATAGGATTTAAAAATCCTCTGAAATGTCCTTTTTTTATAACAGCACAGACCTTCCACAAAAATGTATCTCAGCAAAAATATATTTCCAGGCAGAACTACCGTACGAAGAGCTACTGAGTCTTGGTCCCATGTAACTGGTAAAATATAGATATAATGATGGCATAATGGTAAGAAGCTGCCCCTTTCTATTCTGAATGGAAATTAAATATGCATGAAAAATTATGCAAATATATTAGCTGTAGTGCCTTTAGTGGCTAGACTATAAAAGCATACACTTCTATTATCCAGGCAATATGTAGATCTCGCGCTGCACTACATTTACTTAAAGTGTGTGCCAGAGTATATAGCGAGTGTTTTAGCATATATTTAGTCTGGGCACAAGGTATTCTATTTTTACAACAAAACATCTCCATGCTTGGTCATAAAAATCCAAATGATATGACAGATTTCTGCTATCTCACCACAATAACAGCAAATTAAAAAATAATATTATGGTCAGAGGTTAAGACTGCATCTTTTCTACCCACGTGGCAGAGGATTTGTTTCTCCAAAATAAGATTATACATAGTATATGCAGCGTTAACCACTTAGATGCGGTTAGATGTAATAAGGCTGATCCTTTTCTTTACTAAAAATGTAGAGTATACTATGCCTGAATAGAAATTTCATGATCTATCTGTGTCCTTCATAATAGTGTGTGGTACTGCCAGTGCAGTACTTTTTACAAACACCAAAAATAAATAAATAAGTAAATAAATAAGCAGGTGTCATTTCCCTACACAGACAATGGCAAGACTGATACACACTTTAAAAAAATATTAGAACATGGATACGGAGTTAACCTGAATGCCTCTGTTCAAGTTCATTTAATTTGTTCAATTCAAACACAGCCCTTTGTGGGTTCA
>JBBIGA010000011.1:5871764-5885507 GCA_037576975.1 Alestes dentex
TGTGTGTGTGTGTGTGTGTGTGTGTGTGTGTGTGTGTGTGTGTGTGTGTGTGTGTGTGTGTGTGTGTGTGTATAAGCTAATGAAAGCAACGGACAAACGACTATGATCATACAGTATTACCACACACTAATGCCTGAAGCCACAGAAACATAATCCAAGACTGTCCGTTTCATGGAACCCCTTAAAGACAAATGGCTTTGAAACCATACAGTACAGCACAAGGTCCCCTTCTCATTAGGTTTATTGGCAATAAGACTGGTATGCCAACAAATAATGCAGAATCAACAAAGTCTGGCTCAGAGAATGGAAACAGGCACTAATGCTTGATATTTACAAAACCTAATGAGAAATACTTAATTAACAAATGACATTTCTTTGAGGTGATATTTCTTCTGTATGACCAAAAGAACACTATTCTCGTGGAATGCTTCTTCAAAACCAAAAATAAATATGTAAAAGGCTAAAGTGTCCGTTCTTGTTAACTATGCCTTTATAGTTGCCACAATGCAATGATTAAGCAACCATTTCATGGGCAATGTGATCAGGGTGAGCAATAGAAGAACAGATCCTATTGTCTCTCATGGTACAGCAGAGAAATAGTGCTAGTGGTTTTCTAATTCCTCCATGTCCACTCCGATACCACTGATTGGTGTCAACATAAATATCCTCAAAAATAAATATAATTGAGGACTGGAATGGCACAAAACAGCTCTCCATCATCTTCTTGCCCACCTTCTGCTGTGAAAGTTCAAAACCATATGTACAACTTTATCCTCCTGCCCTGGCACAGTTTGGTTACACCTTAGTTATGCCACCACCTGCCATATCTGCAGCTGCTTTGTCACCAGCACCAGCAATCCAGTGGTAACAGTCAGTGGTGTTCTTGTTTTGTGGTTTAGCAGTACACCGAGTACAGTAGATAATGCCCAGCGCTATCATTACCACAATAAAGATACAGAGAGGGACCAACAGTCCAATCAGCAACAAGTTGCTACCCTGAGTCTGTTCACTGTTGCTGTCATCCTTATTAGTTCCTACTGTTTCCTGAGTAGCTGGGAGAAGCTGAGTGGACATAAGCAATTCTGGTTCAGATGTGGTTGATTCATAGTCATAATTATCAGCATCACTGTCATAAGTGTCATATTCTGTATTCATTGTCAAGGGTGTTTGCAAAGTTCTGTCTTCGTCATGCTCATTTGAAGCAGGAGTGAACCTCAGTGTTTTCTGCGCACCACCTTCTGTCGCTGTGATTGGGGGTACTGTGGATACAGTGGTACTCTCATCTTCATAATAGTCAGGCAGTGGAGTTGATGATGTAGAAGGTAAAAACGCTTCCATCGATTCTGTTTGTGGACCTAAGATATCCCCTTCTACATTAATGATTATAGTGGGAGGAGTGGCTTCAGTCTGCTCCTGTGGCCACAGCAAGTCTGTGGGAACTGTTTCCACATTAGAAGTGTCTATGAGCAAATCCAGAGGCTCAGTCTCAGACTCATAGTCAGCCTCAGGCTCCTGGGACCAGGGGTATCTTGGGCGTTCCCACAAAGTGTCAGGACGTGTGTTCCAGGGGTAAGAGGAAGTTACTGTGGGAGACTGCTGGTTGTCGCTAATAGGTCTACATGAATATTGGTTTGGATAGAGTTCATAACCCTCTTTACAGTAGCAATCATAGCCGCCATTGTAATTGAGGCACATCTGCTCACAGGTTCCTTCAAACTGACATTCATCAACATCATAGCAGCGATTTGGATCCTCAGGCAGAGGAGCAAAACCTAGGCGGCAGTGGCAAATGTGAGAACCCATTACATTCTCACAAGCGTGTTGACATGGAGAGTCTGCACACTCATCTATGTCCTCACAAATGCCTTCCTCATCTGCTCGATAGCCATCACGACAGCGGCACTCAAAGGTACCAGGTGCATTTATACAGATGTGTTCGCAAGGGCTCTGAAGACATTCATCCACATCCAGACAGCCCCGTTCATCTGGTGCCAACATATAGCCCTCGGGGCAGGCACAGCGATAACTGTCCATCACTGCCAGGCATTCAAATTCACAGGGAGATTCTTGACAGGGATCAACACAAGTCATTCCATCTTGAGCCAGGACAAAGCCATCATTACACTGGCAGTAGAAATGGTCCCCATCCTCTATGCAGTAGTGTTGGCATCCACCCTTGTCCTTGTGGCACCAGCTTGTCTTTGGGCCATCAGAACAGAAAGGTGGATCTCTGTTCCAACTTACAACCCCATCCTCTCTTTGAGTACATAGCACTGTCTGGTCATCCTTGGTAAGGCAGGGTACAGTTGCTACTGACCCAAATGGAATGTGGGTCAAGAAGGCAGTGACCAGCTGAAACGTGGTAGTATACAATGTATTCCCTCCTCCTTCACTACTAATAACCTGACACATACCAGGGAAAGCATACCTGCACAAATAGCCATCCACAGGAACTGAGCAAGGTCCATCCTTCCACTTCAAGTTGTTCTGGCGTTCCTGTGCAGAAGTAGAATAACTTATGCTCACACAGCGGGGGACTGAACACGTATTTGAGGAGTCCTCTTGCTCCCAGTTTGTGTACTGGGTGTCCTGTTCTCCAGTGATCCAAGAGAAGCCTCGCATGGGTCGGGTAGCGGAGCACTTGCGGGGTTGCCTCTGCAAACCAATCCAAAAACGTACACGCCGGTCTTCCCTCAGTTCCATATTAGAGAAGAGTGTCTCCACCATGTTCGCCTCCTCAGGACTCCTAATAGTGACCAAATTACCATCCTGCTGCTTGCAGTTGCGCCAGGCATCCAGAAAGATCTTGCGCTGCCAGTAGAGCACCAAACAGATGTCATCATTGCAAAGTGCATCTCTGTCCCTCAACTCTTGAGTCCACACACTAGAGAGATACAGCAGTGCAGAGAGGAGCGTCGCACCAGAGAACACAGGAGAGCCCATTCTTCTCTCAGCTCTGACTCTTTCTGTCTCTCTCACTCTTCTTCTCCCTAGCTCCCACCTCTTTCACCTCCTCTAGCAGTGAGTGGCTGACAAATTCAAAAGTTGTTGCACATTTATGAATTCGTACTTCATCTAAACTTTTCTGGCAACACTTTTTCTCTCAGCCTCCTCTCTCTTTCCGTGCTGTAGAGGTTTAATGCCTGGATTTGAGTTGCAGTCTGTTCCCTAACTTTCCAGAGAGGAGGAGTGGGGATGGTTGGGAGGGGGGAGGTACGAGTGATGGGAAGAGTTGCAAAAAAAAGAATTGTATGTTTTCAGAGGAGGCAGGGATGGGGGAGGGATTTGTGTGTATGTGTGTGTGAGTGTGTGTGTTAGAAAACTGGGGGAGGTGTAACAGTCTCCTTTTCTCTCAGAGTGTGCCTTATGGTTCTCATAAGTATGTGTATGGAATTGGTTTGGGACTTTGCCACCACCCCCCATCTTCCCTCCACCCACTCGGCCATCCTCCCCCATCAAGCTCTCAATGTAGCTCCACTTATATTACTTTCAGACAGTTCTCTCCCAGCTTTCTGCTATTATTAAAAAAGCCAAAGGGTATGCTTGAGAATAAGACAAAGGACAGTGCTCGTGCCAAGAACCCATCTCTCATCCTGACACTTTCCAGTGTATATTTCTTGATAAGGTCTTCTTGGGTTTTGCGTTTTTAAATTTTCATAATATCTTTAAAGTGGACTATTTGTGACTGCCGTCAATAATATAAATGCACTGTCCAGAAGAAATAAAAACCTATGCCGTAAAAAGTATTTTATAAAGTGACATATAGTTAGTATGAAAATGTGTGCCTTCTTGTATTTCTGTCTTTACGAAGGGCCAAACATCCACAAAATAATAAGAAAAGATGAAAGTTTTGAAAATGTGGTGATGGAAAAGCTGTGGTGTTTTGATCTCTATTTGGATAACTTCTACAGAAAATCAGAAATAACTAGAGTCTCTACAGTACACTACAATAATGCATAGTTCATGGGAAATGCTTGTGTGTGCGTGTGTGCATGAAAACACATGATGCATCGTATGCCTCAAGTCAAGCTATTCATTGTTGAATGCTTGTTTCTACCAGAATTTCTTGCCGAAAATTCAACATGGAAAACTGGACAAGTCTTCTTTCATATAACGTTCCTGCATGACAATAGAAAACTGTGGGATGCACAAATATAACAAAGACCATTCACAGGCACCACAGCACTGTTAGCTGAGTGGCTTCAGTCTTCAGTCCAAAGGTTGAAAATGGAGTCCAGATTTGCTAAGAAAACAAAGACGGGGGACCACTAAAAGTGAGGGCTCTATTTCCAGATGAACCGTTCTGGGAGCGGGGGCTGCAGGGGGTAACTGAACAGCAGCCTGGAGAGGAAATACTTGGAACAGTGATAGCTCATTAAAAATCTCTTTCTAGCCATACTGCGCAGAATCTGAGGAAGCTGATACATAACCATCCCACCAGGAGTTAAAATAGTGGCCAGTAAAGAAGAGTGTGAGATGTGCCTTGTGGTGTGTGTGTGTGTGTGTGTGTGTGTACTCCTTGCTTTTTGGCAGCAGAGTTGTAAAACCTGAGACTACACTGACCTGCCTATTTGTTGCCTGCTGGGCAATAATAAAAAAAATAGATTTCACCTTGTGAACTTTAAGGGAAATGTTAAAGGCCTAAATGGTCTTTAATGGGGCACATAGTGAGACAGCACACACGTATATGGCACCCACCCCACTCACACATATGTAGTATGTTCTAGGGCTGCGCAATACATCGTAAATTTACCATTATCGCGATATCAACATATCGCGAAAGACTGACTGAACTGCGATAAATGGTGTTTTTCTAAAGCGCTTCATGCCAACATATTTGGCCAATCAAATGGAGTCCTACCGCCTTATGCCTGCCCCCTAGTAGATGCGAGTGCTAAGCACTTGGAGAGTAGAGCTGTAATACTCGGATCCTCACTAAACTGATCCAGTCATATGAGTCAGTATTGGAAGTTAACCGGCGGATTCACTGACTCGGCCAATGTGCTTCAGGAGCGCTACCCAGTCTCTGAGCGATTCAGATTCACCTGCAGGGCTATTTTCGGCTCTGACACAAGGAGTCCACTAGTAGCTCGTTTCAACCGCCGCGGTGCCAATGCCGGGTTAGAGGAAAACGGTCGGACGGGCTGTAGTTAGCCTAGCCGATAACTGCCCCTGGGAGCCCTAACGGCTCAGCTTTCAACCGCTGTATTAAACTATCATTAACAATGCTATTATTAATAAACTGTCATTATACATCTCTGACAACTCTGTCACTCAGAACCGTGTATTTATCAGTTGTATTCGACTATAAGACAGTGGCTAAAGTTAGCCTCTCAGCTTCTCACTCGAATTACCCGTTCCAACTTAAATCATGCTTCTGTTTCCATTTCATCATTTAAGGTGGAAAGGATCATTCAAGCGAGAAACTAACATCACCCGTATTTGTTGTGTTTTAGTCGTTCTGTTTGTTTTTTACCTTAATTAGTAGTTTGTAAGCTAAAAGCATTCTTAGGACCATGCTAAACACTTTTAATAAATATTTGCTGCATTTTAACCCCACTTTCTGAGCTCCTAAAATTAAAGAGGGAGACATTAAAATGCTCTGTTTAAGTAAATTCTTTAAAAAAAAACATGTTGGAATGGAAATATTGCATTTCATTTTTTTTCTGCATAGACTAGTCAGCGTCTGGAGTCTATGTTACCAGCAAATCCAAAGCAGAAAAACATTAAAACTATAAAGGCCAAGTTTTTTTACTTATCACATGTGATATCGCCATCGCAACACTCAACAACATTATCGCATATCGCATGTTTTCCTAATATCGTGCAGCCCTAGTATGTCCCGTTACTTTGCAGTACCACACAACACAAAGACTTACAGTTAATCTAACATAATTGCCAACAGGAAGCAAGACTGGCACCACATCTGCTCTGTAAAAGATCTTCATACAGTCTGAAAGATCCTTTGGGGACAAAAAACACGTCTAGGATGGGATACTACAGGAAGTCAAGAATTATTACTTTTGTTTTTGCCATCCTATTCAAATGCAGTTTGTCCAGTTCTATCCATCAATTTACATTCGGTATAAACAGATCCAGATTTGCTTTGTTTTATTTTAGAAGCAGATTTACTGTTTGTTTTTATGTTAAGCAATGACAAAACTGTGGCAAAAATACATGTTCTTTTCAAAATATAGGATTGTACATCTAGCAATAATCGTAATACATTGCCTCCTAATTGTAAACATTAATGTGGTATCAATTTAGGGGAATTCTTCTAAACTGAGGTAACTTTAAGAATTATTATTCCCTTCAGAATTTCCCACTTCTGTCAATGACCTACAAGTGAGACATAAATTATAACAAATGCCTTGGTTTCTCTTGCAATAACTTTAACTTCTAACAACACACTACATTCCTGTTTTGTGTAATGTCTTCTTTTTCTTTAACAGCTTCACACAACCATTCCACAGGAACACACAATTTGAACCATCCTCCATCATCGGGCCAGCCTGGAGAATCTCCAGGATAATCTCTTTAACATTATGCCTTTATTTTTCCCAGAGCTGTCTACCAGTGGTCTGCTAATGACATTCTCTCTCCTTCTCCATGATCCCTCATTCAAAAAGGCTCCCAGGTATTAAGCCGCTCTCTGTTATGTTGTTATTTCTGTCGCAATTGAACTCGCTCACCCTTATTGCTGAAATCAGTGACTTTCTCTACCTTCCAGGATGCTGATGAACATCTGTTATTTCTTTGAGGTAGAAGGGTAATCAGGCATGCTGAGATGACAGATCGAAGACATCCTGTGGAGATCGGAATGAGATATAGTTATAACTCAAGAAAGCACTGCTTACCTGGAACTGAAATTCATTTTTCAAATGTTCGTGAAGTGATGCTGCAGCTGTTCATTGAGATGCCTCATATGCAGCTTTTCTGTTTAAGAAGTGCATTGACTTTAAATAGTGCAGATTCAGTTTTTATGTAGACAGCACGGGAGATCAGGGCTGGTTGGCATATTTTTAATCTTAATTTTTCCCCAGTCCTACTTAGGGATTATTAATGCCATGCACACACATGTGATAACCTGTTCCATGATGGCACGTACATGGATGTGATAACCTGTTCCGTGATGCATTGGCAAATGGGGTTGTCATAGTCACACATAATATTTTTTTCTGAGAAAATATTTTTATTAATTTTATTTTCCTCAGTAAAAACCTCTGGCATATGCAATACCTGTTCCTTCTGGCTTCGTCAATAAAAATGCTAAAGACCCCAGCAAAATAAAAAAAACAAGTTGCTAGAAACACCTAGAGTTGCTAATCCCTAGAAATGCATCAATAAAATGAACAACTCTTCTTGGAGATCTAACTTTTTAAAAACATAATGCTGGAATGTGTACATAATAAAATGTTTAAAAATGTACAACTCAGAGGTTCATGCCTGGATAAATAGAATTGCTGAGCGCAGAACGGAGCAAACAATTATGTGTCTGCAACCTTTATGAGTTTGGGTATGAGGGATATTAGTAGTGTGACGCCATACCCAAGTGACAACCTAACTATGTGACAACCAGCCCTGGTCTCTCACACATACATTTCGGTCTAAACATAACCCAGAATAGTTTGGTTGTTTTGAAGCAGCCTTTTCAGAATTCACAGCTTATTCAGCTCCCTGAGTTCAAAACATTGTGACAAATGTGGAGGTATTTTTTCTCACCCCCTGAGAGAGCAGAAAAAAGGGAAGGACGATAATACAGGCTGAAACATTTTGCTTGCATTAACAAATAATAGTGGCAGACTCTAAAGCAAAAACCCCATTAGGTGGTTAAGCCTCTTTAAGGAGAAATTTCTCAAAGGACCTAAACCTTTCTTTAGAGAGATTTTGGAGAGAAATCACACGACTCTCCACTTTTGAAGCAAAAAAGAAATTGAATATACCTAAAAAAAAAAAAAAAGGGAGAAAGAAAAAAATGACTGCAGTGCATTCAAGTGCACCAAATGCAGAAAATAATCCTATATGGGTGTTTGTTTCTCTCAGTATAAGAGCATAAATGATTTGTCCAGTTCCTTCCCCAGGCAAATTGCATATTTCACCTATATTTCATCAAGTGCTACAAATTTTGCTAAGTGACTCCAGAGAACAAATCTAAATTTAGCATTTAAGTGCATGTTTTGTATTTACTTAACAGATTAGAAAACCATAAAATGCAAAATACAAAATGTGCAAAACCTTTGCACAGGCCACAAATTTTTTTTTTTTCTCCTATATCTTAAATTCAGCAAATAAACTGCAGTTGTGCATTTAAATGTGCAGAAATGTGTTCTCTACAAAGGATGTATACTTACTTTCTCTTAGAAAATCAACAAAACATATAGTTTCAATGGGGCCACTGCTACTATTTAATTGGAAATCAGTATTTTAGGACACTGTTAAACAAGATGCTGAGGTCTCATACCTCAGCAGATATGCATTTACAGGGGTTACACTGAGAAATTAACCAGAGGTTGTTCATATCTCAGAATTCAGCCAAGCAGATCAAATACTAGAGATAAACATGCAGAGCCACTTCATAAGATCTGTAATTTTGGTCCACCTTGCAGGTGTAATGATATCTGATGTTGCACAGTTTGTGTCAGGCATCCTCTGGTCCTTCATCAGTGATCAGTGACTATAGGGTGCAGGATCAGAAGCAAGATTTTAGAGAAAACTGAACTTTTCTCACTTTGTTCATGTAGTACAGTATACAGTACTGTACTGTATATTTGTATACTATACAGTATGGAAACAATGTTTCAGCTGTTTTATTGTTATTGTTTCAAAGTGCACTATTTAGTCCCTAGTTTATTAATTTTGTAAATTTGGTTTAAATTTATTGTTTTTGTGATGCCCCGCACTGCCTGCTGTGATATTCCCTCACCAACATGGAGGATTTGCCTTAAATTATCTTAAATCTAAATGTTAAATATGAAAAACATATCTTGTACTCTACTGTAAAAGCAACATTTAGATTTAGATTTAGATTTAACATTTAGATTTAGATTTAACATTTAGATTTAAGATTGAACATTTAGACGTAGATTTAACATTTAGATTTAACATTTAGATTTAACATTTAACATTTAGATTTACATTTAACATTTAGATTTAGATTTGACATTTAGATTTAACATTTAACATTTAGATTTTGATTTAACATTTAGATTTTGATTTAACATTTAGATTTTGATTTAACATTTAGATTTAACATTTAACATTTAGATTTAACAGTTAGAATTTGATTTAACATTTAGATTTAGATTTAACATTTAGATTTTACATTTAACAATTACGCAGCAAGAAAGTGTACCAAAACGTAACACTGTTTCTTTTTTTAACACATTTAGCTCTAAATGTGTGAAAATTGTGTGAACATTATGCTAAATGATGAAAAAATGTCACCTTTAAATTTGTGAAGCTGTTTTTACAAACGGCGCCCCATAATATTATACCTCTTTTTAAGTTATAATAGGTCTATGGGCTATACAAAACATGTTCATGAAGAGGCGCTATCCAGCCCTATATGTTCGACCCTGAGTCGGACCCAGAGCAAGATGAACACAACACTTCATGGTGACTTGCTTTTGCCTGTAGCCATAGCGTTCGGCATCTTATGCATGCTCGTAAAACCAGCAGACAAAAATGGCGGATCTTCAACTGATCTAATGGGTGGGGGCTCGACAGGTGAAGGGTGATTCTATGCAAATTTCCTCATCCTGACATCACAATAGGGGAGCTGTCCAAATGGCTCGTAGAAGCATATGATTCCTGCCACCAAAGTCTTTCAGTGGACTCACAGAAAATGGACTTTTTCACGCTTGAAGTCTTTATAGGAGCAGTAGAGACCCAAATGGAAATACAAAAGTATGCAAAAAGTGAGTTTTGCATAATATGTCCCTTTTAACAAAGCAAAAGAGGCGCAAAAGAAATCTGTAGTACATGGATCCTTTTGAATCGAAAAAGTGAGCAGACATGTCATGTCTAAACTTGTCATCTCTACTATCCTCAAGAGATGAAAATAGGATTTTAAAATAAAGCAAAAAATAACAGGATGTCAGCCCAGGGAGTGTAAAACATGAATGACATACTGCACGTGCAAATCTTTTTTTATGGTCATTCATTCCTTAAGAACATTAGGGATAAAAATCCTTTGGCTGAGGCAAATTAATCTCATATCTAATTGAGCTGCATTAGAAATAGATATGCACACATACACACACACATACAGTAACATAGTTGAGATCATACCATCTGCACACTACTTTAGACACACAAGAGTGTAACATCGGTCTCCTCCAAGGATTAGAGCATCTTAAAGGCTTTTGATCTAGGTAGAAGTGTTTATCCCATTAATAATATGATGCACATCCCATATTGCATACTCTTCTTATCTGCCTGCAGTGATGAAAGCAGGGAAAATGTCACGAGTGCATACCACCGATTCTGCATCACCTACTTAAATGTCATAACAGTGCTTTCGCCCTGGTCGCACAACAGTTCCCAGTGTTAGATTAACACCTCCAGAGTTGAATTAACACCTGCAGTATTCATTTGAGAATAACTAGACAAAAATGTACACTCAGAGTTTATTCAACATTGAGAATTTGTAGAGCAGTGTAAAGCTTTTGGCAAAAATTTCAAACCTGCTTTGAAGCCAGCCAGTTCTTTGACAAACCTTGGATAAGAATTGCATCTTTCTGTGAACCAAACAGAGATTGGAATTAGGCAGGATTTCAGTCCTCAGTGTTTTATGCCCTGTAAACAAATGTGTGCTAAAAGGTATTTACTTAAACACACAGATTTAAAACATAAGGGATGTCTACCTACTAGAGAATCCTGTGGAGTGCTGTATGACACTCAACCAATCTAATTTTGCTCACAGATGTGAATTTGGTCAGGCAGAATTTTGGAAATATCCTAAGGAATATTAGAATGTGTAACTGTTTTAGAGCCTTCATTTACAGTCAATACATGATGTGAAAATGACAAATTTTAACATGTTAACATGCTCAATTATAGATCAATGTTTTGATGAAAAAAATCCACCCCACTGTGTAACCTTGGTTACACATAAAAAATCTCTGTTTTTACTTGCCATTAAATGTATCCCTTATGTGGACGTTGTCCATATATTTAAAGGACAAGCGTAATCACGTCTGTGGTCAGATCCATTAAACACTGCACAGTCTGTTTAAATGTAGAAACACCAGTCTGATTGAAAATGTAAATACTGTGAGGGAAAATGAGATCCGAATAAAATCAGGATGCATAAGCCACATTTGAAAAGGGCTCGTGTGAGCGTGCTGTCCCACCTTGAGTGGGCTTTTTGTATTCTGTAAAGTGGAAACATTTGCTACAAAAGAAAATGTACGGAAAGACCTTGAAAAGTTGTATGTCATCCTGTAGTGTGTCATCCTGTGGTGCCCAAATTGGATACTCTAGGTCTTTGATGGTTTTCTCTATGAATACAGATTTAGAAAATACAGGCTATCACACCTTGTGGTAAACAAAACTGTTTCAAACTTGTTACATTTCGCCCTGTTTCCTCCCAAATGTCACTGGATCGTTCAGCAGTCAAAATATATATGATGCTACATTCATGCCACTTGTATATTATTATAGCTCCTGTTGCAACCCTAATCTCCGCTGTATATGAGTATGCACATGCTGTTTTTTAGTTGTATTTAACTCTATTCTAAACCTATGACTTCTGTGATTTTATTTTTATATTTTTAATTTTTTTATTTCTAAATCTTTGCTGTGTGCATCTGTGGGCTAGCCCCAAACATCATCTCATTGTACTGACACTATGACAGTAAAGCTATTAATAAATCTCTCTATTTATCACTAGCAAGTAAGCATTACTTCACACACTGAATTTCATGCCTAGCATTAAACTTTTGTATTACATTGCTAGTCTAACACCATTATATTAGACCACAAGGTACTCCAACTCCAAATTATGCCACTGCCAGTGCTATTTAAGCACCATATTGGGTGCTCTGGGATGATTTGGTCAGTCTGCCAGTCTTATAATTTAACACTTTATCATGAAGTGGTGTCAGCTTGCATGTAGCAACATCCTTATTTTAACTCAATAACAACCTCAAATTTCAGAGGATTCAGTGACATTTGGGGGAAAATGTATGTACAGCAAAACATAGCAGGTAAAATGTGCAAGTGGCAATATTCAAAAGCCCCAATCTTTTCTCCCATAGAGAAATCCAGCTTAGAATTTTTACTGTGGGCATGATGGCAACTACAAAATGACAACATTTCAGAGAAAACCTATGTAGGATTCTCACAGTCTGTTGGTAATTAGTCCCAGATTTCACAGTGATACTGACAAAGAGTGGAAAACTACATTGATCTTAACAGAAACCCATTCACACAGTGCAAGAATGAAAAGCATAGAGAGGGGGTTTTGGTCCCACTGAAATCATCACAATCTTATATCTGGGCCTGGTTAGAGGAACACAGAGCGAGTTTGATTAGAAAAGGCTGAGGAGGGGCGAAGGGGTGGGCTGGAATGTTGAAGTATTGTGTGCCCCCCCTCGATTTTAACCCAGTGGCTAGGGCAGGAAAACAGTCTCTTGGGCAGCAGCCAAAACTCACACATATAAACACACATTTACAGACACACACATACAGTCATCTTCGACCTGCCATACAGTGTACATTATTGTGGAGATCTACACTGTAGACTTGGAAAGTGTCTGTATCTGATAATGTAGGGGTTTTTGCCTCCAGATTAGGCCTAGTGATCTAAAATTCATAGCCCTGATATATTACTATTACAGCAATGTCTCATTTATTAATATGAATTTTTGGACCCAGGCTAGCTCTAATCTGTGTCTGGAGATATAGGATGAGAGTAAGAGGTGTGCAACCCATGTCAATGCTCCTTAAAAATGAATGTCTGACAAAGGAAAACTGAAAGGGCTTAAAGAACATTTCTGTAAAAAAATTGTTATTTTGCTAAAGACTTTGTTAAATCGATCTGAAGGTCAGCTCCACATTAATGCAGAAAAATAACGAGTTGGAAATATTTACTAAGCAAAACTGAAGCTGTGCTTTTCCCCAGTCACTGCAGTCATTAATAGGTAATGAACTTTGGGTGAAGCACGAACAATCTTTATCACTTTATCTCTGTTAGGCATTTTAAAATGCAGGCATTTCCCATGGATAAACCCACAACCTATCTCAATTCCTGATTGCAGTTCCGCGCAATTATGGCCCTTTGTTTGTACCACAAGATTAGAGTGTACAGAGTGACTTAGTATAATCAAATTTCCCATGAGTGTTTTCCTGTTATCATTAGCATGCATCACTAATACTGTAAAATTAATGATGATTAGCCCTCTCAGACACTGGTCTGATGGCTTGCGATTGCAGGCACTCCTTTCTTGGCTAGATTCCTTCACAGTGGTAGCTCTCAGCATTATGTTGGCCTGCTATGCAGCTTCTTTTACATTGCTTAGAGAGGAAAGGGCACAACCAATTACTGTACACATGGGCGTCGCCATTCAATCAGAGGGGGGCGTGTCCCCCTCACATTTCATAATTATTCGTTTGGAACCCCCCACATATAAATAATCAGTTCACCCAGCGCTGTTGAATCTTGCACGAAAGAATCCACTTCACTTAATCGATAGAAGAACACACACACACCACTGGAAATCCGAGCAGCCTGTCTGTGCA
>JBBIGA010000011.1:5890406-5941181 GCA_037576975.1 Alestes dentex
AGCACAGTGACAGTATCCTCTCACAATTGTCTTTGAATTTCTGCCTTCAAAACCACACGATATTTAAATTGGTATCAAATTATGTATTCCGTATTTGATTATTTAATTTTACCATTCAGAGCTTTCAGGATTTTTTAATCAGCTTTGTAAAAGGGTAAATACGTTCAGCATGCATTGCAGTGCTCTTCAGAAGGGTTGTCCATCATCCATCTTTATACACAGGTTTAGTTTAGCGGTTGTATATCGCTGGTGTAGCATATTTTTTAAAAAATCAAAAACAATATATGATCAACAATAACATAAGCGATGTAGCAAATGTGTTGATCAGCTGAAGGCCTGTCACATGTCCCCTCTAAACCCCCTCTTTATTTTCCAGTTTGCAGCAGTGCTATCCATCTCCATGCTCAATTCAGTTTCATCATCATCATTCATCATGTTGATTTAGAGCAACATTATCCTGTTATGGGTGTGTGTCAGAACATAGTGTGGAGCAATCTCTCTTCCTACTCCATTTAGGCTGGAAAGGAAGCTATATAAGTTGTAAAGGAAACACATATTCTCTCTCATCCTCTCAGGCTGGGAGTTGTTGTTTAACTAGGTAGCAGGTAGAAACTGGCAGTTACTTTAGTATTGCATTTTAAGACATTTTTAAGTTGACAGCAATGCAAAACAAATTAATGCATGACTGAAACTACACTGATAAGAATATGAGTGCATAGTCCAAGATGTGGATAAATAAGATGATTAGAAGAACCTGTACAATGGTTTCCCCCAATTTAAACACAGGATAAGTGATGTGATATTTATTTGCATGTAAGCCTCATTCTTTACACAGATGGTAGCTCACAGCGACAACCTGTATAGTTTTGATAAATGATAAGATCGAGCTATTTTTGTGTAGAAACGTTTAAAGCAGATTGAAGCTACCATTTAAATGCAAAACACACATCTAAGGCTGGTTAAAACTGTTTTATCAGTTATATCAGTAACAGTAAGAAACACCCTGGGCTGGACAGTGTTCACAGGAGAACAAAGAATACATAAATGAGCAGCAAACTAACAAAAGCAACAGCAAAATTGCAAACTACAGCTGTCTTTGAAACGAAATGTAGTGATACAAGAGCAAGGAGCTACAGTGATACAAGAACAAGGAGCTTTTTGTGCAAAAGGAGATGGAAAAAACATTCCCAACTTTCAATGTAAGGAAATGTAACAAAAATTGTTTTTTCTAAGTTACTTTAGACCATTTCCATTGGCCTATTAGTTGTGAAATTTTGACACTGGCATTTTGCAGCTAATTAATAATAAAAAAACAACAAAAATGGAAATAAAATATTTCCTCCAAAAGTGTCGAAACACTCATGGGCTAGAACAGGCAGATATTGTTGCTCTCACTGGATGTCTGTAATGGAAACTGAACATCCTTTTATTTTCGAAGTTCACCCTATTTCATGTACGGGGATTGTGTTGAATTACTGAAAGTTATAAATATCTGAAGAAGCGTATTCTGATCACTCTTGTAGTGATGACAAAATGCAGTAATTTTTGACAAAAAAAAACCTCTCCTTTGGGTCTAATTTAAGCAAATAAGACAAATGTGGTTAATCATGCTTAACTACACAAAACAAATGCAATTAATCACAATGAAATACTTGGATCATCTGAAATGCCTAGTAATGACTTAATTGCAGCAGTTCATTGTACAGTTAAGTACATTTAAATTTGATTGCTTTCTGTGTTTACAGGTTTTGAGTCTCTTCTGGCCTTTTTCAGTTGGTTTCAATGTCAAACAATGAGGAAAAACATTGTTGTATGTATCTGTATGAAACAGAAACATAAATGTGGTGTGCACTGGACGTTTAGAATCAGCACTTCAGAATATAAGAATTTCTCTTGTTTTAGAGATTGAAATCTCAGCGACCAGCTGTAGCATTACTGTTGAAGTACAAACCAAAAATCTGCCAGGAAACATTAGACGTTATTAGCTTGAGATAGTGCCTGTCGTTCCGTTCACGGCTACAGTGTGGTGGTGGGGACGACAGCGTTAATTCTTTTGGTTTATGGCTGAGATACTGTGGTGGTAATGGGCTGGTTTAAATGCCTCAAAAAACATGCTGTACAAAATGGGGCAGTGTGGTGAAACCACAAATCTGTTTGATGACAGAGTGCAGTTACACTGCTGCCTAGCTATTTCCTCCCACAGCCCGCCTTCCCCTCAACCACCCACAGACCTCTGCACACTCTAACACATCTGCAATACAACCAGAAACCTCGCAATTTCAGATGCACTGTCTAAAAGATTAATGAATTCATTACATCCACTTTCATATACTGTAGTGCACTTCCCAATATTATACATCCAACTACACATCCTGTTAGAAAAACCCTGCTAGCCCACAATGCCGCAAAACAGCCTCCTCCTTACTCTTTGTTGCGGTTGCAACAAAACCTTGTATCTCCATTTTTGCATTTTTCAGCCTTTCACATAATCTGAAAGCACTATCATTTACATTTTTGAAACTTTCATTATGAATAAAATACAGTGTGGCCCCTTATAGTCACGTGTGAACACACCACAGTACAGCACACAGTGTGAACAATGTGAAATTATTTATCTGTATTTTAGCTATTCACCAAGTGAAGCACTGGGCTGCTCCCAATGAGGGGTGCCCAGGGAACAGTGTGTGGGGGCGGTACCTTGCTAAAGGGCACCTCAATGGTGCCACTAGCAGTCGTGGGATTCAAACTCATGACCTTCTGCCACCTCCCTAACCACTAGTCCATTTTAAATTATATTAAATAGATTTAAATTAAAGTGTACTTTTTATGAACTTAACTTGAATGTTTTTTTTTCCTTCTCCAGCAAAGTTTAGAGATACCATGCTTTGTTCCACCAGCATTGATTTACTACAGTATGCTGCATTTCATTCTGAGTAAAATGTACCAGTTCCAAATCGGTTCAAAGTCTGGGATACTGTTCCACTCCTGGCCTACGCAAAGTCTAAGATCATAAGGCTGCACTCTGTCTATCTTTCCAAAAACTGAACAGAACAGGATGGCCACCCCTGTATCAAGCAACAGTGTTATGAAAAAGCATGCATGTCCTATGGGACTCTGATGGAAATAAAAGGACTGTTTGTGGCATCTTAGAAAATAATAATATGCCCCCATGCTTTCTGAAATATTTTCTCTTCCTAAATAAAGTACTCATTTATTTAGTGAGACAAAAGCAAGAAATGCTCATTTATTGTATTTTGTTCTCCAAATTTATTGTAAGTACATGTAGTTCATGAATGGATTGCTCCAGAGGGACATAACCAGGAGTGGAGATCCAGACCTGGGGCTCATTTAATGTAGAAAAATAAAAACAAGCGCAGACTATGTTCATAAATATGTCTTGAATATGTGGTGATCTGGTGCTTTTAGAGTTGAATTTCTATAGAATCAACATATGAACAAAAGTTTGTGCACAGTGGTTACTCAGTTTAAATGTGTACATTTCCATTTCCATGTTACACTGAAAGCTCTAGAGAAACTCGCTGAGGAAGAGTTCTTTACAATTGTACCAGTAGGAACCAGGCATCTGAAGAAGTTATTATACAAAATGGTCATTAATATGCTCCCTGATGCCTGAGACACTTTAATCCAGTCATGACAGAGAGGTACAGGGTATTATGAAGCAAAATGTCCCACTATTTTTATTAACCATTTAACATCTCTTAAAAAATTCAGAAGACATGTATAATTAAATAAAACATTAGTGTAGACATTACAAACTCCGGTTCCTAACACTACCGCTTTACCAAACATTGTATCTTGGTAAGTTTCTGTACAGAAACTAGTTGAATTCTCTTTTAGTTTAATTATGGGTAAAATGCATTATTTTCATATATTTTATTCATATGGATCTAGTGAACACACTTGAATGAAGTAAATTCAGAGCATCACTTTTTCCAATATATTTCTGCCAAGGAGTTCTCATATATCAGTACTGAACGCAACTACAGAACAGACAGTACCTTCTCTAATTTCACCACCCACTGTTAAAAAGTGGAGCTGCAAACCCCCAACTTGCCCTCATTATCATATCAACCCATGCTGAGTTCTGCTGGATGCTCTGTTCTGCTTGGCTGCATTCACCGCCTGCCTGTGGTACCAGACTCCACCGGGGGTATCACGGAGCAGAGTAAGCCCACTTTTGATGTCCAGTGTGGGGGTTGTTTGCCAGGCGCTTGACCACTTACCCTCATCCCTCCCGGCCATTCTGCTTTCCTTAATTCATCCAGCCTGGAGAGCAACAGCTTGTGCTTTTTTTTTTTCTTTTTTCTTTTTTTTTCTTTTTTAGCTTTTGTGATTTCTTTCTTCTCTTGTTTGAAAGACTTTCGTTCCCACAACGGATGTCAAAGAACTGTGGTGTTACAAAAAGTAATGTCTGGATCCAGCCGGTCTCTATAACAAACGCTTAAAAATGAATGTTCAAAAAAGGGTTATTTGGAGACATATCATAGTAGAATGGCTTTTCATTCCTAAAGAATCCTTGCTTGGATGGTTCCTTAAATAAACTTTTTTAACGAGTGTAAAGAACCCTTTTTAAACTTAGAATGTACATGTTCATTTGGAATATTAATGGTTAATAGTTTTCTCACCACTACATGTCCAGACCAAAACTCATGTAGAAAGCCGTGCAAGAGCATATTGGTTCATTTCTGAGCTGATATCTGCTGGCATCGTACAGCCAGTGAGACCTCCTCATTCACACACATGGAAACTATTAGCCAAATGTCAAGCAGTGAGGAACTAGTGAAAATGAGGCAGTTCGCTGCATTTCTAAATACTGGCCAAGAGGAGAATCCCATTAACACATTCTAATTAGATTTCTGATCTGTGCACACTAAACTTCTGATCAGGTATTACTATTCATGTGGCATTTAAAAGTGAGAGTTAGGGAAGCCTCAGAGGGAGAGAAAAAAAAAAGACTTCTGCCAAACAGGATAAGAAAATTGATCCCCAAAAGAGAAGTGATTTTCTTTGTTACATGCGGAGGCAATTTCGAAGATTACTCTTTACTTTTGACATGTGAAGCACAAATGACATTATTATAAGGGTGGGAATAATGAGAACAAAAAGAATTGAAAGGAAAGGATGTGGAACCTTCCCAGACACACTTTACAAGCTGACTGATGAGGCTGTTGGAGGGAGAAACAATGAGGCAAGACCACTGAACTGAGCTTGATTGAGTTCAGGTTATTAGATCAAGTTGTAAGAGAACGGACTGAATTTGTGTAAAACCAATTCTTAGCTTTAGCAAGTGAGCTGAAGGCCACTCTGTGCCCTCTGACTCATTTCAGCCCGAATTCTTCTCACGCTCCCTCTTGGAATCCCCAAAAATATGGCAGGAAGTGGAAGGGTCACATTGTGGAAGGAGCAGTCAGCCTTGGAGGGTGGCGGGGGCAACAACGTGTTTGTTTTTGAGAGGGTCTATGCGTGTGTGTGTGCGAGTGAGAGAGCCTTATTTTCTCATTGCTAACTATTTTTAGTTCTTCCGTTTCTCCAGCTGAGAATCCTCCGGCACACCATAAATACCAAAACAACAACAGCACACTGTCCTCCTACTCCTAAAGAAAGCAACCTGAAGACACTCGGCAACCATGAACACACTCAACTCGGCGTCCATGAACATCATTGTAAAGTACGCTAAACAAAAACAGAAGACACAACGATGGGCTTTGAGATGCAGCTGTTGCATTCCAGCACATCCAGCAGAGCTATCTAACCACTTTATGTTTAAACACATATTAATATCTGTGTAGCTAATGGCATAATAAATTACATTAAGGCATCAGTTGTTATGGGGAAACGCACATAGAGTCAGATATATGGAACGAGTGCAACAGATAAGACTGATGGGGTAACCTCCATTAGCACTTGAATTATTGCTCAAGGCTCCACTGAAGAGGCCCAAGAACCACTAAGAGAGAGTATGTTCTTAGCCTGCTCCATATATCCAGTGTTAGGGCTAAGTGGTTTTCTACATCTATGCAATACACTCATAAAAGATGGTTATTGGTTGGACATACCAGACTAGTAAAGCCTTAGTTTAGAACCTTTACTTTAAGCTCTTTAGGTTCTTCAGCCTCAAACATCTCTTAGAAAATATTAGCCATTGAAAAACAATACAATCTATGACCAAAGTCAGTATGGTTATGACTCACACAGTCATCGAGACAATTTTGTGCAATACGTGAGGTTTCCAGGATAAGGGTTAGCCGCCAATTATCCATCCACATTCTCAGTTACAGAGAAGCCTGAGAACGGCCCATCATCCTTTATATTTGTAGATCTTCCTCACTATACCGGCTGCTTGTCCAATCCAGAATGCAACATGTCATATGACTGGCAAAAGTGATAGACCAAAAAGCTCCAAGCCAGAAAGGCAAAAGGTTAAGCTTGACTTAGAACTTCAGGCTGGAAGTCACATCCCCAAGGACCACCAGACGCCCATACATCCTTAAAAGGGAAAAATACGGAGGCTAATGCGCAGTAAAGAACCTGATATGAAGGGCCTAACACTACCCCCAAAAAAAGCTCTCCCGAGGGGTCACAGATTGTGGGGACATTGCGGAGCTCTGACACCAGCATGGAATTTGGAGAATTGTTTGTGTTTCAGTAAAGTGTACTGGCGCTGGAAAGAAAAAGTATGAAAAAAAAGTAATATAAACAATATTTGCCCTTGAGGATATGGATAACTAACAAGAGAAAGAGAGAAGTAGACATGGGAGCACAGGGGGTCCCAATCTTATACTATTCTCAGTAAACTGCAGCCATGGTATATTTGATCGCTCTATTTTTGTTCCAAGCTAATAGAATAGTAAAATCTCAAGTGTTGGATTGTTTATTCAAATAGACTTCTGAGGTTCCATCATAAGACTGCTGCTGTCCTCAGTATTAGCGCAATGTTAACGTTCTCTTGAGAAATTCTGGGTTAGAGTTCCAGGGGACATTTTGGCAGCAATTTCGGATAGTTTACTGAGTGCTAATGTGACAAAGAATGAACGAGCTGTTAACATTATTAATTTACAATATTTTGTAAATGAAATTCATTAATTACTAGCAACATCTGTCAAATTATTCTTCTGTGGCAGAGGGACTCTCATTTGGCTTAGGGACTCTCTTAGCTTCCTGCATAGTTCTTGGATGGGATGTATGACGGTAGGAAAAAAACCATAATTGTTAAAAAACTTCACACTGAGAATCTCTAAACTTTTTTAACTTACTCTAAAAGGTTTTAACTTACACATCTCATACACAAAAACGATTCTTTAAAGAACCATTCATTGAAAATTTCCTAAACAAAAGTGGTTCTATTATGGCTTTGTTCCAAAGAAAACCCTTTTAGACCCTTTTTGGAAAGTATCCAGAGCTAGAAATTGCCATTCAAACTGTCATGAGTTTTGCAGATGTTTCTGTATTGAGCGCAGTGAATTTGGTTGCTTTAAATAAAGGAAGAAGGCGATGAACTCTGCCTCAATGTATTAAACTTCTCTCTGAAATGTAATACCCACTGCCTGATTTTACAGTGGAAACAAAATCTATGCTGGGAGAATGGTCACCTAGAAATTTCTGTTGATCTGGTTTCGGTTTCAGGAGTATCAGAGTGCTGAGAGCCAAGGAAACAATGTAGAAGATTGCAATTAAATAACAAGAAAGAGTAAACCTGCTGTGGTTGTTTAAAAAATATTTGCCCCCACACACTGGATAACACATTTCACCTTCTGGGCCAAACTTTTTCCTTAATTGTTCCACAGCCCAGAGACCAGACCAAGTCCCATTGTACAGAGATTTATAACATGCTTGAGGCTCCAATTTGCAATATACTCCAGTACACACTTATGATTCACAAAAGGCTCTAAAATCTGAACATTACGTGTGGCTATCCGTGTCCTTAGGGCCTGTAGAGGTTAATAACAGTTGGCCCTACCTGCTTGCGACCAGAGGCTGTCAAATCGAGGGCAAGCAGATCCAATTTGAAAAGATTAGACATGATTAACCTTGTAGAACTAAAACCTGGAGATATTTGTGTTACTGGCCTGTGTATGAGATATGGCATGTCAGCATGAATGTAATGAGAACCAGACATTCAAAACATATCAACATTGATTAAAGACAGTGAACCACATATTTTATCCACAGATTGGTCAGTAAAAGGGCAGCTTTGCCTAAATGTAAACTACTTTAAATGTCAAGCATAGCCCACAAAACCTTTACCCTTAGAAGATGAGTGGTACTGTTTGAGCTACTAATATACTGTACTTGTGGCCTCACCACCACCAACTCACTTTAATATTGTAGAAGTTGAACAGACCAAAAGAACTGGGCCAAAATTACTTAAAATCAAATTTGAAATAAAACTTCTTACATAAATTTCCATTTTGAGTTTTTTGTTTTTGTTTATTTGTTTGTTTGCTGGTAACATTTCACTGTAACCAGTGCACTGTAAGCATGATTATAAATATTTTATGACAACGACACAAACCTACATAAATGTTATAATAGCTTAGTCCAACAAGTGTCAGTTTCTGAGTTAAAAAACCAAGCATTCCTCCATTATCTAAACCACTTATCCATTACCAGGGTTACGGGGGTGCTGTAACCTATCCCAGCAGTTATGGGACAAAAGGCAGAGAAACACCCTCCGGCTGTAGAGCCCCCGCAGCAGGGCAATTGGGTGACGATTCGGCGGCATAGTCGCAAAGCTCTCCCTCGCGGGGGAGCTTCCCCATGTGAGCACCACTCTCCACCTCCCGTTCACGTGTCAAATAGGTTTGCCCCGCTCAGCGAAGCGCCAGCTGAGAAGCCTGTTGGAAGTGCTCTGGTAATAGGTAATTCAGTTTTTTGACACGTGAAATTAGCTACTCCTTTAAGGACTACAGCACCTGCTACTGTTAGGTGTACACCGGGTGCCAGGGCGCCGGAGATTACAATGAACTTGAAGCTGCTAGCTAGTCATAGGTATGAGAGGATAGTGTTTCATGTAGGGGTTAATGATATTTGTTTGCGGCAGCCAGAGGTCACTAAGGCTAGTGTTGAAGAGGTGTGCAAATTAGCCCAGACTATGTCCGATGCAGTAATATGCTCTGGCCCCATCCCAGTACAGTGTGGCCCCGAGGCTTGCAGCAGGCTTTGGGCACTGAATTGCTGGATGTCCAAGTGGTGCTCGGAAAACAATGTGGGATTTATTGACAATTGGTCCACGTTCATGGGCAAGCCAGGCCTCTTAGCCCGGGATGGTATCCACCCCTTGCGGGAGGGTGCTGCTCTCATCTCCTCCAGCATAGCCCATAGTCTATTAGCTAGCGGGCAGCGCAGCTCAGGTGGTCGCTGCTGACAAACCAGTGCAGAGGCCAGGGGGCAGACAGACCAGCTAAACTGACCGTCTGCTAGCTGCCTTGCGTCGTCACCTAGGTTTCACCCTAAGTTTATAATGGCAAGACTGTCTCTGTCCAACGAAATAAACAGAAAAGTAGGAAATACCAAAAAGTGTGCTTGAATAATTTAATTAATCTCTCTCATACTTCCAGTAAGCTCAGCACCTTAGATCTAAAGCTAAAATTGGGACTGTTAAACATAAGATCTCTCGCTCCTAAAACTGCTCTTGTCAACAAATTAATAACTGTGGAACTCTGGAATGCTATTCCAAACAACATTCAGGACTTTCAGTTTTTAAACTAAACAACTATGTTCCTCAGGCTGAAAACATACCTGTTTAGTCAGGCTTTTTGTAATAAAATTTTCCTGTTAGGTGGAAGGTGTAGAGCTGGGAGGCGGTGGGCACAGAGAATTCAAGTAAACTGGGACACTGGTGTTGTCTCCCCACCACTCCTCACGTTCACTCAGGTTTGTGACAGTGGAGTGGAGGTGCACCGTGTCTCAGGGTGCTCTCATGCCCATCATACCTCTCGGTTCTGCCCTTTCTAGCGAGTCTGAACTTGCACAGATATAAATAATCTTCTGCAAATTTAAACAGAACTAAATCTCTCCTTTGTTTTCTCCGAGGGGAACTGCTGCACATCTGCCGGACTGATCACCGTGGGAAATTGCCCTCGACTGGTTTCGGCTCCACTCGGGCCCTTCCCCAAGCTGGGGCAACCGCTGCCTAAAGCTCCGGCTGAGATTGTTGCTCCTGATCCTGATGTTTATGGACTACAGACTCTCAGTTCCTCTTCAAACAATATTTACCTCTATGGACACTTAGTGGAACCAACTCTGTTAGCCGTAGATGGCCTATCTGTCAATAATCTTGTTCATGAAGGCTTTCTCTTGTTATTTATCCTCATAAAGATTCTCGTTACTCTCTCTGGGTTGACCTGAGGGGGACGGGTTCCTCCCAAGGTTTCTTCCTCCAGCTGAGGGAGTTTTTCCTCACCTCTGTCGCCTTTGCCTTACTCTTTAGGGGCTCGGACCTGGACTCTGTAAAGCTGCTTTGTGACAAGTTGGTTGTAAAAAGTGCTATATAAATAAAATTGAATTGAATTCTTAAAATATAAGAGCTGTAAGAGAAAGGGTTAGTTCTTCACCAGATCAAACACACAGAAGCTGCTGCATGCATTCTGGATCATCTGTAGAGGTTGTGTGGTCTTCAATTTTAGGCCAGCTAGGAACGACGGTCCAGTCCTGAGATGACAAGTGACTGGACAAGTATCTGAGTGGCATTAGCGGTGAGAAATGGATGAATTCTCTTGATGTTAGAAAGAAATTGTTAATGTGAGATGAAAAGGAGAGCTCTTCATCTAAAAGAACACCTGGATTTCATGCTTTTGATGTAGGAGTGAGGACAGCATTTCCAAAAGTGATGATCAGGTTAGGTCTTGGGGATGCATCCCCTGGGGTGTACAGGAGCTCTATTTTGCTGGGATTTAGCTTCAGGTGATGTGCTGTCATCCAGGAAAAATGTAATTCAGACATGCAAAGATCTGAGATCTGAGAGTTGCTAGGAAGAAAGGAGAGGACAAGTTGGTGGTCAACAGCATAACACTGGTAAGGGAACCCATGTGAAGATACAATACCACCAAGAGAGTAAGTGCACAAGTAAAAGAGAAGGGGGGCAAGAGCTGAGCCTTGATGAACACCAGTGGTGACTGAATCCTGGAGGATCTGATCTTTGGCAGTATCAAAAGCTGCAGAAAGATCTTTGGCAGTATCAAAAGCTGCAGAAGAATTAGAACCGAATAGAGTTTAGCTATTTTGGCTGTATAAAGCGTCTTCAGCTACAAGTACAGTTTCTGTAGAATATGCTGCTTTGAATCCAGACTGATTTGGGTCATGAAGCTTAATTGGTGATAGACAAAGGTTGAGTTGGTTATATACAGCATAGGGCAGACACACAGACAAACACACTCACACATAAAATCCATTTAGCATCCGCAATGACCTGCATGTCTTAGTGGGAGGGAAACAGAGTAAAACCCACATGGACATGGAAAGAACATGCAAACTCCAAACAGAAATGTGAGGGGAATCGAACCCAGTAGCTTCTTGCTGAGAGGAGACAGGGCTGCCCACTGTGCCACCATGCTGCCCTGAAAAAACATAAAAACTGAGTAAAGAAACCTTCGTGATAGCTGGCACTTATTGGAATAAGCCTTGTGCATTAAATGCTTATGTGGGTTTATGCCATGAAAGGTTTATGCAGGCATCATTAAGCCTTCAAAAACAGGCCTTTAGTGGTGTTACATTTTTTCTTATGTTACTTCTAAGGCTTAAGTAGCCTTGGTGTAGGAATTGGCTGAAAATATAACTTTACCAAAATAAAAAATGATACATCTGCAGGGTGCATCTGTTGTCCAACCACAAACGCAATCTAGTTTCATTACCCACTGATTATAGTTAAATACCCTTGCATGAGTGTCTTCGGTGAATGCTGCCAAAGAGAACCAAAAAACGATTGAATTAATGTCTGTAAAGGCTTCCTAATGAGAGCAGATGTGGTAACTGGGCTTAATGGTCCATGACACACATCACAGCTGGATGGGCAAACAGTGGCCTCTTCTTTACTATAAGCACTTGCTACCTAAGGAGGGCACATGTGAGAATGAATTCTTCAGAGTGGAGGGATGCTATATGCTGCACTACATTGATTATTTATCAACCCCTCACTTGCATTATTTATCTGCATTGCCAATGTAATTGAAGATCATGAATGAAAAGATGAGAAGAAACACAAAGACAGTCAGATGTCTTGCCTTGTCCTTTGCCGATATCAAATGAACACGGCAGGTAAACTCACAATAAATGGAAATTTAAACTCTCAATAGACTATGTAAAAAGTCTATTCAGCTTCACGTATGAGTGGGTGCTTTGTGGCCATAGCAGCTTAGCCTCTGATGAAGTGTCTGGATGAGAGTTCTAGACATGAATCATTCATTACATTTCACTTGCATACCAAGACATTTCTTAAATCCTGTAATATGTATGCACAGCCAAACCACCACTGACATATAATGCACATTTACATAACTCATCTATACATACCTCCGCCCTGCAAAGTCATCCACATCATTCCCTGTGCACCTGATTTTTTTTACTATATAGTGCCCTTCCTTATAAATGTGTATAGGCCCTCTTGGGGGTCACGCCTGAGCGGCGCAAAAAGTTGATTTATTACAAGGGAAAGCTCTGGGAGGTTCATATCCCTAAGGCCATTGAAACGCTTACAGAGAATTATACCTTCAGACAAACAGATGACCCAAACAACAACAGCACAGGAATCTCAATGAACTTTTGAGAATTGGTAAAGATAATAAATTCTGGCCTTAGAAGGTTATGGAGGAGAAAAAATCATGAGTAAAAGTAAGAAAAACAGTCAAGAGTGCAAGGAGCATTCCTGGTGTGGTCCATTCTGGAAAGCCTGTCCTTCTGCCCCCCTGATAGCGCTGTAATTATGGCTAATGCTAATGGAGACGAAGTGTGTCAAACATACATATCCGATAACAAAGACAGCTTTGAAAAAAAAAAACGGGTATGTGCTAGTACAAAATCCTACAAGCCCAGGACTATGACCGGGCAGTAACCCTCTGACACGTCTTGGATCTGTTCTGTTTGGCTAAATGAAACTCTTAAAATGAAAGGTTCCGAAATGGTTTGGACATACTGTTGTGGGAAAAACCTTTTACTGATACAGGACCTAAACATTACATGACGGTTATTCCTTCCTCGCATGCATCTCATTTACAACAACCATCCAGTGAAAGTTTCTTTAGGAAATTCAAAGTGGTTCTTCTATTGTATCACTCCAAAGAACCCTTTTGGGAACCTTAACTGTTAAGAGTGCATGCGTTTTCCTCGTCTGGTACAGATCTGACCACTCTGCGGACACTTCTGCTGAATGAATCTGCTCATAAAAACGAACAAGCTTTAAACAGGGTACCCCAGTGCAGTTTTTCTTCTTGCCCCCTGATCTGATCTGAGAACATTTCTGTGCTAAATACTGGATACTCATCTGATCCAATCCAAAGGGAGCTTTATATAGGTACTACATTCTAGAGCAAAATAATGCTTTGTAGTTTTGGGGGGTTTATTGGTAGATACTGCACTTCGCTGATCAGTCAGCTTGGAGAAAGGACTGGACATCGTATTTAAAAAAAGAAGACAGTAATTATCAGAAATGTGTGTTGGTTAAGTGAGGCCATGCATGGACCAGCTTCAGCATAGTTTTTTTTTTTTTCCTCTGCTTTTACATGCTTCATTCATCTAATCAGGTAATTACCCTCCATTAAGTAAATCAGGAACTGTGTAGCACATGAGACTACTCTCAGTATACTCTCAATAGAACTATTCAGTCTTTTACAAGAAATCTTCTCTTATGCATACTTATGAGTTAGTCCAGAAGGTGAATATTTTCTTGTATTATGATTCACCACTGATGTTGAGGGTATGGGGGTTGTGTATGTGTGTGTGTGTGTGCGTGTGTGTGCGTGTGTGTGTGTGTGTGTGTGTGTGTGTGTGTGTGTGTGTGTGAATGTGAACTCCCCTCTTTCCTAAAGACTTCAGGGTCACTGAAGCCTTTTGAAGCCTTTTTGATGTCTATTTTATTTCTACTTCCACTCTCTTATGGAGGAGTATGGGGTGGGGCTTTCTTTTGTTACTCCTTTAATAAATGTGTTGTGGAATTCCACATCTGGGACTGTTTCCCACTGTAAACTGTAAATATTTACTTAAAGTTTACTTAAAGCAGCTGGGAAAAAATGACTCATCAAAGTTCATCGAGTTAATATTTCTGAGGTATATTTGCCAGAAATTTGCTATTTGGTTAGATTTCCTTTCAGGGAAAAAAAAAACTTTTAAAGGAAAATTTAATTTGTTGGCTTCAATAATATACATTTACAGTGCCTACACACATATGCACAAATATGTCAAAGACACAAACACTTTCTTACAACCCGTGTCCCACTAAAGCGCGGGGTCATCATTTACTAACTACTATGAATGATTTGGCAGCTACCTATATGTAATGAGTTGGGTAGTTATGATACTGAGGAACTGTTACGAGGTCCACCTAAAACCTTTTATGGCACCTGGACTGTGAGATTTCTTTTGAAGTGCGGGGTTGCAGATATCAGCATCATTTCATGCTTTATTTGTTGGTGAGGAGACACAGGTCACACCAGCAGTCACAATGTGACACAATCAGAATTTTGTCCCAGGCTACCTTTGGTCCCAAGACTGTGATGACAGCCATCCTTGGAGCCACCACCAAGATCTCGACACATTTCTTTCATGCTGTTCATCATTTGTGTTTGACAGCAAAGAATCACACAGAGTATACCTGTCATTAAAGAAATTAAGATGCCATTGACAAAACTGCTATTAATTTGTTCAGGCATGAAGAGCAGCTGGTGTTCTGGTGGCTAGGGAGTTGCCCCAGCAATCAGTTGTGGGTTTGAATCCCAGGACTGCCTGTGGCCCCACTGGGGTACTTGAGCAAAAGTACCTTCCTCACACACTGCTCCCCAGGGCGCCCCCTCGCCCACTGCTTCACTTGGTGAATGGGTTAAATGCAAAAAAGAATTTCACGCTGTTCACGCTGTGTGCTGTGCTGTGTCCATGTGTGACATAAAAAAAAAAAATACAGCTCTGGAAAAAAAAAATAAGAGAGCACTGCAAAAATGTTCAGTTTCTCAGGTTTTATCTTTTATAGATGCAAGTGTTGAACTGAACAGTTTTAAGAACTGCTGACAATATTTACCCCAATTTCCAAATAAAAATATTGTGCTTTAAAGCATAATTGTAAAGGAAATGACAAAACATCAAAACAAGAGAAATGATGCAGTGTTTACAGAAAACAAATCTCTTGTTCACTTTTAAACAAAATGGCAATAATGACCATTAACAGACTTCTAGTGTTTTGCCATCCAACTGGTCTCATTGCAGGAGGAGAGTGTTGATTACACCAGTGTTTTTATTCCTCATTAAATAAGATGTGAATCAGGTGATCACTGATCAGTACCTCATAAAGCAGAATGAGGTGCTTGAGTAGGAATTTAACAGACACTGGCATGGAACGGTTGTCATATTCATAGAGATGCTGATGTAAAAATAAATTGCAGAGGTCTCTTATTTTTACCCAGAGCTGTATATTACAATTAAAACAAATTTGTCTTTTACTTACTTTTTTGTATGTTGATGTAATTATATTAAGTATCTTCAGTGCGTTCCTTTTTCAGTGTTCACTTTTGATCCACAACTAGTCATTTTAACTTTATTTAAGAGCAAAAGAAGTACTCGGTGGAATAAAAGCTGGCTTTTATCATCTTGCTCCACTGAACAGGCTCAACAGTCCTGTCTCGTCAGCACTATAGGTTATTTATTCATTCCAGGCAAAAACTGCAATTAACATTCTTCACAGTCATCTTTGTTCGTAAGAATACTGTAGCTTTACAATGTTTAGTATGTGCTGTTTAGGCCAGACATCTAGGACTCCATTCATGCACAATGCTACACTAAAAGGTAAATGATTACCAGAATTTTTTTGTCCTATCTTCAAAAAAAAGACATTGCAAGACATAGCTCTGTGGTAAACACTTTATGAATTCTTTGACTGATTCAAAGACGTTTTACATAAACATTGATGGAATTCAGTGGTCTCTAACAAAGAGTAAGTCTTTTCTAAACTCAATGAAATGTGTCCGTGGCAACAGTCTGAGAACCATACGCTGCAGTCGCAGCAGGTGGGGAATTAAGTTGAAAAATGCTGAAGTATCCTTATAAGCCCAGTCTTGGGCAGAAAAAAGATTTCCAGTGGAGAATTTCTATCCATAAGGCTCTCTAAGACTGAGCTTAATTCTTATTAGAAGCAACAATCCTTAATCACAGAAATTGATGAGAAACAGTCATCTATGATAAGGCAATATGACTCAGACTTTCCTTGCTGTTAGTAGGGTGAGTACGTACTCAGTATAGCTCATGCTTTATTTCCCTATGGGAAAGTGTAGATAATATCTGTGACAGCATGAAATATGAAAGGCTGACATCTGTGGCCTGAAAATGGCCTTCCCCCCATTTTCAACGATTCAAGTGGCATTAGACCAACTGAATTCCTAAAAATGACAGATCCCACTAAAAATACAACATGGTGCCGCAGAAGCAGACAACACATTTTGATGCCTGTCCACCGCCATTATTTGTAATTTTCCTATTTGTCTAGCATTTGTGGCTAAGAATAGCCATATTGCTGAAGCCAGTCTGGTGGTTTGCCTCTTCTACCAAAGAGCAAATATCAAAGTTCAAAGCATTACCAAACACAATTCAAAGAATTACTAATACTGTTTATTAAACAAGAACCTTTTGTTTAAAGAACTTACCTTTATAAATGGGCTCTGATTCACACTGTAAAAAGAACTTAGGTGGTCAGATTCACTTAGTAACTGGCACCACCCGATTACTTCGTTTTTGATCAAAACTGCATCGACTATGCAAGTTATAGGGCCCATATTTCACATTTGCCTTTGTTTGAATTAAACAGATTGTTATTGTTACTGCACCTTTTCATGCCGATATTAAATGCCCTCTTTTCTGACTGCATCGTGCACCTTATTCAAAAAAAGTATACAGGCTGTGTTACATAAAAAAATACGTTTATGGTTTAACAGCTGAAATACTTTAATGTGAATGAGTGGGGCTGAAGTGCTTTTAGAGTGAACTGGCAGATATATGTAAATGCATTGCGTTTTGTGATATTGCAAAAAAAAAAAAATATGTGGAGCTTTAAAACTTTAAAAGTTGAAGTTTTAAAGCTCCACATGCAGACTAAAGTGATCATGCGTGAACACAAGATGGATCACAGTGTGAGCGATATGAAATTCTTTCTCTGTATTTAACCCAGTCACCAAGTGAAGCAGGGGGCTGCCACCAATGAGGGGCGCCTGGGGAGCAATGAGTGGGGACGGTACCTTGCTCAAGTGTACCTCAGTGGTGCCACTAGCAGTCCTGGGATTTGAACCAACAAAGTTCTGATTGCCCCAAAAAGTCTTCTGTCCCGTGTGAGGCTCAAACTCATGACTGTCAGATTATGAGATTACTGCCTACTGCGCCAACGAGGCCCTGAAAGATAAGGAACACTTGACGATTTCACACGTCATCCTTGCGCAGGGGCCATGCTAATCTTCTCTGTATTGTTCCAATTTTAGTAGCAGGCCCATATACTAACTACTATACTAATGGTATGTGACTATGTTTGCATACAACTACATCTAACTCTTTTATTTAAAAAATGAGGACAAGTTTTAAAGTTTTATGTAATATGCACCTTGTACTGTAAACAAAAGAGGTAGCCTAACTAGTTAATTTAGCTCAAGTGCTTGACTCAACTTGCTTTGAAAAATCATTTAGTTGCATTTTTACAGTATACCTGGGCAACAGAATTACCATCCTCAGAGGGACCCTTCAAGGCCCTCCAGACCACTAGAGAACTAAAGAAGTACATAAGTGAAAATGCCTTTCATTTTATTTTACAGAATTATGTCTATAATAAAACCTTGTACTGTATACTGTAGCACTACTTCAATTCTTTAAACACCCAGCCGAAAATTATAGGCAGATTTGGCTATGCAAGCTCTCTCACTGTTTAGGCTTCAGCTACTGGACAACCAATCATGTTTTGATTTACAACAGAAGGACTAAGTTCATGAGAAAACATAACTGACTGTAAATACGGTCTAATCAATGGATCTAAAATATGAAGAAACATCACTGATTGTAAATATGGTCTAATTTAAATGGTTCTCAACCTTTTCAACGTTAAGGCCCACCTATCTATCACAGCATGTTGCCAAGGCCCACTTGGCCACATTAGAAGTTATTAAATAACCAATTGCGGACCAATGGCCTTTCTCGATTTTACATTTGCGGGCCAATCAAAAGCCTTCACAGCCCATCAGTGGTCTGCAGCCCAGTGACTGAGAAACCCGGGTCTAATTGATGGGCCAAAAAATGTGCAATACCAGTTTTGCACTAACATTTTAAATTGCTCCTCGGGGACAAATAAAGTTCTTTGAATTGAACTGAATTGAATACTACTAGAATTCCAAATGGCCTAAAATAAAGACCTAGCACTCACAGTCAGGCTCTCCATTGAATATTCCATTCACATAATAGGCAGAGAAAAATAACTCTGTCAAACGCTGTAATGGCATCATTGCATGACCTTTCTTCATCGGACAAGATGGATCAAAGAACATAATTATCGCCACTTCACATCGATGTCTAAAGCATCTCTTAAGCTGTTTTCAATTTATTGATATGGAGTGATGGAGACTCTAGTGAAGTGTCTAACTAACTACAGTTAGTCTGTAGGACAGAAAGTCTTACAGGAAATGCATTTACATTATGGCACAGTGTGTGAATTTCTGGAAGAGAACAGTGGTAAGGCCAGTGGAAGTGGGTGCAAGGTCTCATAGCTTATTACTTACAATTACTTACAACAGCATGAGCAAAATTCCATAAATATATTCAGCACAAGGAACTGAAGAACTAACTAAACCTGGTTTCTCAAACTCAATGTTCTAAACATATCATCAGTCGTTACTAAGAAAAGAGTGGGTGTACTATAACTCTATGTAGCTCAGTGAACTCTGGAAAACTTCCTACTCAAGCACCTCATTCTGCTTCATGAGCTACTGATTAGTGATCACCTGAATAGTATAAAAACACTCTCCTCTTGCAATGTGACCAGTTGGATGGCAAAACAATTTTCTTTGAATTATTCAAGTTCTGTAAACACTGCATCATTTCTCTTATTTTGATGTATTACCATTTCCTTAAAAATTATGTTTTAAAGCACAATATTTTTATTTGGGAATTAGGAGAAATATTGTCAGCAGTTCTTAAAATTAAGGCAAACATGTTCAGTTCAATATTTGCACCTATAAAAGATAAAACCTGAGAAACTGAACATTTTTCAGTGGTCTCCTATTTTTTTCCAGAGCTGTAAATCTTAGTCACACACACACACACACACATATAGAGGCTTGCATTGTGGGTCTCAGTGCGTCTCTTGTCAGTCCGCTTCATGAGTTCACATTAGGCACATGTTTTTAAAGGTTCTGCTACTTTCACAGAGCTGACATAAGCAAACCTTCCCGGGGTTCGTTAATGTGTCATGTTTGTATGCTAAACGAGCGAAACAAGCTAAAACAGAATTTCAGTTCATGTTTCCCAGTAACGCCAGGCACAATGTTGAACTTTTCATTTATCAGAATCAACATTTTCATTCGCATTTGTCTATTTTTATCTTTAAAAAAATGCCATATCTGTCACTGACTGCTGGTTGAACACATCAGATGTGTTCAGTGGTGGTATCCAGGGAACAAATCAAATCAGTGTATGAATCATTATTTTATACATACTGAATTTACACAATATGATTACTAAAACGCATTCACACAGTTTCACAAACTGTTATGTAATGTATAATGTATATTTCCATTATTTTCAGATTCTGTTTCCGTAAGTTCAAGACTATACTGACTGTTAAGTAAATAAAAAAAGTGGCAAAAATATAAAAAATGTTTTTCTTTCCACCAAAATGTTCTACTTCTTCTTCTTCTTAAATTAATTTTGTATTAACTGAGAGTCCATGCTTTCAATAGAATTTCTCCACTTGTTTTAATATGCTACCAGTGAGAAATAATATCAAAGTGTACCATACTTTTGTTATTGCTGGTAAAAACTTCAAGCAGTTTCACTTCAGTTAAAAATGGTGTGTTATTAGAGTATTAATCAGTATATTTATAAGATCTGTTTGGATTTGGTGTTAAAGAAGGCATCAAAGCAGAGAATAAGACAGAACTGCTGAAAGATGCAGAGCCTGAACATTGCTTTGTGTCATCTATTTGATCCATAAACTAGAGTTTCTGAGAGAAGTGTCTGGGAGAAGCAGCGTGCTACAGCCCTCTAACTTCAAACCACATAGATCACAGATACGCAGAGCTTTTTATCTCAGTGTGACCTAGAGTTTATCCGTCTTTCATGAAGTGTCGGGAAGGCAGTATTCACTCTGAGGCTGGGATTGCAAGAGTACAAAGCTTTGTAGTAATAATTATTGACCCTTAGGAGTTGAATTGTTTGGGGGTTTTTTATTTGTTTGTTTATTTGTTGTTGGGTTGGGGGCTTTTTTTTGCTGCACTATTTGAATAAGTTACATATAGCAACGGGTTTAGGTCTGCAATTCTGATATTTAAGAATATTAGAAAAGCCTTTTCTTTCCAAAAAACAGCGCTGGCATCATGTGCTTCAAAAACATATGTTTTTTTTTTTTTACTTAATAGGCATTTTTAGGATTTATTTTTTTTACCACATCACAACATTGCGGCTTTTCAGTATACGCGGGGTATCTTGGAGCGGGGGTTTACTGTGTATATATATATATTACAGTAAACCCCGCATGTAGTGAAAACAGCAATGTTGTGATGTGGTATATATACATATATGTGTGTGTGTGTGTGTGTGAGAGAGAGAGAGAGAGAGAGAGAGAGAGAGAGAGAGAGAGAGAGAGAACTTTTCATGTTGTTTTTCATATTGTTTTTGTGCAAGTAGCCATTAGCCCGTATTTGGAGCGAGGTCAAATGTTGGTCTGCTGAGACAAAAAAAAAAAGCCAACAAAGTACAAAGAGCCTTGAGTAACTTGAGCAGTTTCTCAATAAATAACATGATCCACTCTGGCTTTCGCCTCAAAGAACTATTGAGATTCTGGTAATTTTCTTTACTGTTGCCTATTATAGCCTCCTAAAAACAAAGGTTTAATCACTGCTTCTGAATTATTTATTGGTTTTACCTATAGTTATAGCTAGAACCTTTAATGGTGTAAACCTTAATATTATACAATGGTTCTCCACACTCACTGAAAAGGTTCTGAACCATCCACTGAAAGGCTAGATCCCAGTGTGGTTCTTCTGTGGCACTGTTCCAAAGAACCCCTTGACACCTTTATTTTTAAGAGTGTATATGTAGGTTTGTGCGCGGATGACAAAGTGTAAGAGACTGAGATAGACGAAAGGAGTGAATGGGTAGAAGAGAAAGTATGTGTGTGTCTATGGGCACAGAGTGTCAGCTGATGAAGGACAGCTATCGTGCTGTCAGCAGCCTGCAGCAGAGCTGGCTGTGGCGATAGGCACTGTTGCGTTAATCCGCTCCAGATGCTGACCTGTGGTGACCTCTGAGGTGCCACAGCTACCTTCAGCTGCTGTCCAAAAGAGGAGTGGATGGGAACGCCACTGAGAAGCCATTCGGCCTCCCTCAGGGCCTATCAGGCAGCAGGGTTATTCAGCCAGAGAACAGGCCATTCCTGGGGCAAAACCACAAAGGTTAACTGAAAAGGAGGGGTCGATTCTAACAAAGAATTTTAATTGCAATGTCTGGTGAGGGTAAACATGAGAGATGGGGACTGCGATGATGTCATTCTTCCAAAAATCAGACTGAGCCAATCTTCTCCTTCTCCCAAATCAGACATGTTTTGTCTCTGACTTTGCTTCTTTCATTTTGTAATGCAATTTAGCAACTAATGGGCCCTCATAGCCACCAGTTTGGCATCCTTTAAACAGCATGCCTTTACCAACCTTATTTACAGTACTTACTGTTCTTACACAAAGTCAAGTCTGTAGGTAATCTCAAAGAAACTACCTTCATTTCTAACCATAGAAGTGATGGGTGAATACTAAGTGCAAAGTATTAAGGAATGTATTCCACTACTTTCCTGAATAAAAAGTAACAGAGTACATTATGAATGCATCTTGATGACACATTTCACAGCTACTTTCAAATACTGTTGTTTCATGAATATTTTCATAGATTACAGCCTGTTATACAGAAATAGATACCACAAACAATAGATATAACAGGATCTCACAAGCTACGTCAAAAGTGTGTATATCTATGTAAACCTAAATAAAGCAACATCCCTACATTCCTAGAAACATATGTCACTTTAGGCATGAACAAAATATTACTGAGATTGAGAGCCCATCTTTATCATGCTATAGAATTTGTCAAGCCAGCTTTGATTGATCAAAATGTTAATCTTGTGTTGATAGGTGAACTCATTTACAGCTCAATAATATACGAAGTAAAAGGCTATTCTTCCTCCTGACACTAAAATCATTTCAAGATGTCTTCCAGGGAGCACATTAAACACATGGTATCGCTTTATTTGACAAGGTGGGTATGACCAGTCAGTGACAGTTTTTTCCTCCCTCAGCATGTCACGTAATGTAGTATATCTCCTCATAAAAATAATGGCAAACACATGAGTCAGAAGATACATCCTGCTCTGCCTGAGTAGTAGAGTATTCATGATGTTATGTTAGACCTGTCGTGATAAAGGCCAATGCTTTATGTTTAAGCTTAAAAAGAATGTTATAACCTAATAAAGTTTTAGCCTGCTTATCTTATTTGAACTTTAGGATTTTGCATCATGCTGAGTGGAAGCTGTTATTATCTGCAAAGGTGAAACTGACCCTATATGTGTACTTGAATGCAATGTCGACTAAAGTCCCTGTCGGTGTAATGCTCAGACGTCCCAATACTTTTGTCCATTTAGTGTAGCTTTAATTACGATTTAGCCAGTACTGTGTGTGTAATGGAGCAAATTTAGATCATCTGTTTTGATGTTAGATCCATCATTAAACAAGTTCATGAGATCAATGGCACTACAAGCAGTAAGACAGTAAACAGAGAGAGAGAGAAAGAGAGAGGAGGGCGGTGAGCTATAGCACTGGAGCAACTTTAGCATGTGTGCTCATGTGTGATAAAGGCTGCAGCACATGCATGACAATAGGGAACTGAAGGAGAAAGCCGTTTAAGTACCGGAGCGACATCACTGTGCCTGAGCGGAATGAAAAGAGAATCCCAGGCAAACTCCCTGGATGAGGGAGAGAAGCTAAAAGGCTGAGAAGCTGTCAGATGAGATAGGCGGGGGGGGGGGCGCACAGGGGGAGGATAGAGCTGGAAAGTGGTTAGATGAGCGATGGCAGGTAATGGTAATTCCGTACTACTGTCCACCCTCTCTTAACATCTGCCACAGCTGCCTTCACTCCTCCAGCCATTCAGACCGGGTGATGAATTTCACACGTTCGTTGATTTGCTATGTTCCCGAGACACAGAATTTACAGTGCAGTCACTGAACGCGGATCCAGTTCTGGCTCTGTGGGATTTGAAATGAAACAATGGCTCTGTGGATAAAGTGCAGAATGTCAGCTTTTTGTTCATTGTGTCCTCTGTGTTGCATGAGCCACATGTGAATCACAGCCCTTATTAAAACATAATTCCCCAACAGAGTTAAGTGCTGACCCTCTGTGAATAGCAGGGGCTTAATTAGGAGGAATGTGATCACATTAGCTCCATTCATCACAACGCAGGCACTGCAAACACAAGGACAAAGCCATTGTAGCATATGGTGGATAAAAAGAGCAATGTCCTCGTTGTAATATAACAGGCAGGCATTGTCTCGGCGAGTATTTTTTTTTTTGGTATCTGGAGTAATGAAAAGCATGTATGTGAATGAAACAGGTGAGAGGAAGCTTGGTGAGGAGGTGTCAAAAGTGCTGTTCACTGCCAGCTAGCTCATTCCCAGCTGTACGCAAAGGTTTAAGCACATCTGGTCAAAAAACATGTTTTGTTGATTTTCTATAAATAATAATAAACTTTTCCTCCACTGGCAACCAACTTCAGTATGACATTTTCTCACCCAGTTACTCTTATGTAAATGTAACATATTTAAACATAATTGTAAATTGTGCCAAAGCCTATCTATGGGCCACCATAATTGTGTAGAGGATGTGGAATTATTTTCATTCCCCCAAATAATTTGACCGAGGGCACCCAAATTTTGCGCTGCGTGAAGTGCATCATCATGATGTCAGAAACACAACTCTAAAGATCCTATATCATGGACACCCCAATTTTCTTTTTGAACACAATGCATGTAGTATGTAAAAATTTGTTAATATCTACAAAGTGCAAGGCTAAAAACTTTATGAAGTTAAAATTTTCCTTTATAAGCTTCAACACAAAGCATAAGCCTTCAGATCTAACATAACATCCATGCATGCATGACCTACTATTCAGGCAGAGCAAGATGTATCTTCTCCACAAAGTGCCATTCAATCAGTTCAAAGCTGCAGCGTGTTTAAGGTGATTGTTTTTTATGTCACAAATAAGCACTTTTCCTGCCTACAGGAATTTAGGTCCACCCAGTCATGCTGAAGTTGGGCATTTTTTCAGCATTAAATGAGATACAAAACAGGGCAACCGATCAGAACAGAACTCACAGAGTCTTTATAGAGTTAAAAGCACAGTAACAAAACAAGCCGTTTAATTATAGGAGATAAACAGGGGCTGGAAAATGGTCATCTAAAAATGATTCATTATTACTGTAGGAAACTGCAGGATAATGCCACTTTACGAAACCCTGAGGATGAGTCAGGGAGCTGCAGCTGGAGTGTTGCTTTAAACATCTTACTTGCACAATTTTCCCCTTTATCCTAAAAGTAGTTGATCAGCTTGTGTCTGAAATCTGTTTGGTTTGTTTCACACTGGAGCTACTAGGCTTAAAGTCAATAGTTACCACTGTATTAATAACATGCCTGTATCATGAGACACTTGCCTAAAGGGTTGAGCTGTTAAATAATTTCAAATAGACTAGCATGTGTGGTTTTTGACACTGTATGACATTTGACTGTATGACGTTAGCAATTAATACATAACCCTTATATACACAGATGAACCCAAACATTCTAACCACTCACACATAAAGTGAACATAGGAGAGCAGTCGGTTCTTGCAGTAGACGTGCAGGATGTGAGAGAAATGGGCAGGTGTAAAGAACTGAGTGATGCTGACAAGGGTTAAGTCAGCAGTGGTGAATACCTACCGACAGCGGCTTAAGGAGGGACAAACCATGAACCGATGACAAGCCCTTTCATCTGGTCCAAATCCACAAAAGGTCCACTGTGTCTCTTAAATTTTTAATGCTGGTCACAGGGGGAATTTATCACAACAAACGGTGCTTCGCACATTGTTCAGGAGTCATTTCAGGAAAGTGACAAGAGTTCAAGAGTTCAGTATGTTGCCCTGGCCTTCCAGTTTCCTAGATCTCTATCTGATCGAGCGTCTGTGGAATGTGCTGCAACAAGAAGTCTGATATAAGGTGAAATATGTCTCCACTTTGCAACTTCAAGGATCTACTGCTAACATATTGATGCCAGATACCACAAGGCAGTCTCAGAGGTTTTGTGGAGTCCATGCATTTGTGGGCTGGAGCTGTTTTGGATGCAAGTGGAGGACCATCACATTAGGTAGGTAGTGTAGTGGTAGTGGTTCATCTGTGTCTATTGAGATGAATTAAGTGTTTAATGGTTTAGGCATTCATTCGTTCATTATCTAGGAAACCAAACCAGGTTTAAAGGGGTGCTGGAGCCTTTCCCAGCAGTCACTGGGTGAAAGGTGGAGAAATTTGAGTCGCCAGTCCAATGCAGGTCTTGTTTAAAAAGTGGCCCTTATTGTCACATATGCATCTAACCCATTCACCCAAGTGAAGCAGTGGTCAGCCAAGGGTACCTTGCTCAAGGGTACCCCAGTGGTGCAATTGGCAGTCCTGGGATTCAAACCCACAACCCTCTGATCACAGGGGCAACTTCCTAACCACCAGGCCACCAGTTGCCCCAAGCAGTTTGTTTTATACTAATTGATGAGCATTAGCTTCCAAGCTTCCATTACTTGTTAGCTCCAGTGGAAAGTAAAGAGAATCTTGGACACCAGTTAAATTAATAGGGAAAATCAAGAACATTTGTTTTTTGAAGGACCAGCTTGTTGTTTCTTCTAGCTGTGCAGTCAACATTAACTGCGGTAGATCAATGTTCTCCCGTTACTAATTCAGTCCATTCTGATCCAGTTGTCGTATCCAGTTGGTTGCATGTGAGGCAGCAGAGGAGGTTTCACGAAAGTGCACAACACTCACAGAAGCATCCCAATGTGCAATCTGGCCCAACTGGCCTTCACAGTTTCAATAGAGCTTCTCCACTCTCCACACTGCACATATGCACTGCCAGTATTCAGGCTCAGGAAAACCTGGAGTGGCCATATCCATTATGTAAATACCTCGTATGGTTTGTGTCAGCTGCAGAGGCACTTTTTGTGAGTGTGAGTACATCTGAGTGCATGGATATGACCATGCATGCATATCAGGGCTTCAGTAAGTGCCACCAAAAAAGCCTACATGCATCACTGATTCCCTGCATTGACAACAGCACTCCTCTCTCCTCTCAGTGGCTGGTTCTGAAGATGATGTAAAACAAGCTAAAGACACACAGAGCATGCAAATGAAGCGATCCTTTAAACCCGTACCACCTGGGTTGCTTACTCTATATGTATTAAACATGCATCATCATTAAATATTATAACATTTCAAGCAACGAGCCAGAAAGCCCACTCCGATCATGCTCTCCATTAATATTATGATGTCTCAGTGCTGTTAGCACTCACTACATAAATAAAAAAATGTGTGCCTCTTTACTTTTTTTAGGCACTTATATGTAATGGGTCACTCCTTTCCAACTCATCAAGGGCCTGATATGTCACAGTTCTACAAAAACAACAGACAATGCCAGTACTATGCATGCAGCTTTATTTATGGATCAGAAAATAACGAATGCTGATACATTTTTAGATGGCCTTTAGAACACCTTTTTATCTCTTTGGTGTTGCATCTTTAAAAATAATTTAAAATACTTATAAGAATTTCTTATAAGAAAAATACTTATCATAATTGTTTTTATTGTTTAACATATTTCCAGTGTATATATTCCAATTTACATGCATAATGTCTTTTGACTTTGTACATATTAATATGAATAGAAAGTGTGCATTTGTGTACATAAACAAAGATATGTAAAAGAAATTGATAGTATTAAAAGCATTCACTTTCACTTCACTTTCACTTCACTTTATACTTTATTTGTCCCAAATTGGGCAATTATTGTACTTTATTTGTCCCAAATTGGGCATTCAGACATCACAAATTAAAACCATTAGTATTCATGTTAATTAGCATTAAGGTTCAATTTTGGATCCTTCCTCAAACTTGTCTTCATTCCACAAGGTTATTAAGGTCCCACTGTGTTGAAAATCCTCCATATATTTTCAGTGGGATTCGAGTCAGGCTAGACCAAGCACCTTCATCTTTTTTAATGCCTCTAATATCTCCTGGTACATCGCTCCATTCATGTTTCCCTTAATGGCATGTGTCCCAGTGCTATTTGTAGGGAAACAGCTCTGGGAGAACATGATGCTTATTATGTACTTCACTCTGGGTATGGTGTTCTTGGGCATCATTCATGAAACCCTTCATTCTCCAAATATAGCAAGCTGAATTTTTGCCAGAGAGGTTTTTTGGTTCATTAGACCAGAGCACATTGTTCAAAAGGAGATCTGATTTGCCTAAATCAGGCCCCAAATCTGGCACTGAAGGCCTGGTGTGCAGTACATTTGGTGATTTCCCTGCTGAAACACACCTGGTTCCACTTATGTGTTAATTGCCGGGTTTAATGAGTGTGTCTGAGGAAGGGAGCTACAAAACTCTGCTGGACACTGGCCCTCCAGGACTAGAGTTGGGCATCCCTGGTCTCAATGCTCGAGTGCAAATTATAGATGCACAGCTGAGCAGTTTTGTCTGTGGTGTGTGGCCAGAGATTACTGCAGTGCAATTCATTGCTCTCTATTTTCTGTAACTGATGTTCCTGCTGCATTCGGTTCATTCTGCTGGTTGGTTCTCCAGATAGATAGATAGATAGATAGATAGATAGATAGATAGATGTCATCTTGTCAGTAAATGGTGTAGTGTACTGGAGTAGACAATAAGCTTTGAACTTTTAAGCAGTTAGGAACGAACTCCAATCTCTGCCTAAATGTATTATGTTACTCCCTTATAGGGACTTACTTGGTCAGACTGTTCTCTGTGTTTGTGTGCTCAGATCCTCTGGAGAGTACTGGAATTGGACCTTCTACTGCAGCCTACCCATGTCCAGCACCCCCATGGCCGTTACCTCATGTCTACATCAAAACAGGAAGAACTGGAATCTGAGTTGCTTCCAGAGATTTTGTGGACTGAACAGGTCTGAGGCTTTTTTGTGATGTGGATTTACTTCACATTCGATTAGGGCTAATATATGGGTTCATTTCACAATGTAGCACTGAGACAGTGAAAACAGGCCATTGTTTACCCCATCTGGTTCAAATATGCGGTGGCTGCGCCATAACAATGGCTCATATTCCTCTCTGGAAAGCACTTCATTTCATTATCTCATTTCCTGAGAACCTGAGGGGTAGTGAGGTTGCTTCACCTCTACAACATTTATGTGACAAATGTGGGGTGAACCTGCACCTTAACGCTGCAACAAACGTGAAGAGGGAGATGGTGCTAACAAGGCTCTTTCCGCATCCAGAGGAAACGTCTCTGAATCTTTTACCTCTCCCATGTAGTCAAAAACCAAGTTAAATGCTTCCAAATGTTTGTTTTTTTTAGCCTGTTAGCGCTGGTACTTTTTCAAAAAGTAATCATGTCAACTCAAATGATAGGCCCAAACAAATGTTCTAGGAATTCTTCTCTAATTTGGAAAGAGCATGGCTCAGATGTCACAGTGGATAAAAAAAAATGACAAAATAAAGCATTAAAGCAGATCTAGTTATCTGTACAGAGTGCACACAAAGTGTTGCTGCTTAGCACACATAACAGTGCTAAGCAGCGAAACTTTGTGAGGCTGGGGGCTTTCAGCCAAAGGACGATGAATCACCTTCCATGGCTCAGTCAAATGAGTCTCAAGTTTGTGTGTGTGTGTGTGTGTGTGTGTGTGTATGCGACAAGCAAATAGCTAGCACCTTCATATCAGCTGATAGGATGGGAACATGTTAGATATGAGCACAAAAAGCATGATCTCATAGTGTGGACGCCATGATGAAATGCCTGAGAAAACAAACATTGCTTCACAGGTTTTTTATACCGCAGGGATTTGTGATATATTGCTGCTAAACAGGGCCTGTAGCACTGAGCCTGGTAAACCACTCTTACACGGAGCCTAAAGAAATGAGGCTGCCAAGTCTCAGTGCTCTTATTCTGGTTGATTTAATACTGCCGTTAGGCCTAGACGAAGCCTAAATGTGTCATATCTATAACGGCAGGCCTCTCTCATGTTAGGCTAGACTGGAGCATGGAACACGATACTGCAATCAATTCAAAAGCTCTGTATGCGGCCAGTCTTTCTGCCTCTGATTGCATTACCATCAAATTATAGGCGAATACCGCTGAGCTAGCCATAAGTTTGGATGCATTATACGCAGGTGACCGTGAATACCTTGCGAGCAGCTACCTTCACATGCTGTGCAACGGTAATGGGCAATGAACTGAAATGAGCAGGCACCCAGCAAGACCTCGTTCGCGATCTGCTCAGGCATCTGTTGCTCAAATTAAAGCCAGGAACATCTGCTGTGATCAATATATGAAGCCAAAGTGAAACCAAAACCCACTAATATTGTTAATAATACTGCTGCAGAGTGCCAGCAGGTCACTGTAGCTCCGTAATCACTAACTTTGTGTTTCTCTTTGTGACATATCAGGTGTGTTTAGCCTGTGTTTTGTGTTATTCTGTTTTGATGGTTATATTTTGTTTATTTAATTATTTTTATTATCATTATTTTGTTTTCGTGATCCAACTGTCAATGGATACAGTCATGGGGAAGAGTGCACACCAGGCAGAACATCCTTGAGTGGCAGTGGAACACATTCAGAGAGAGCTGGTGCTAAGCTAAGGACTAGAAGATGTAGGTATAAGCCTTTTCTACCACTGATCCTCATGAGTAATGTCAACTCTTTGCCCAACAAAAGTGAAGAGCTAGAGGCACCCCGTGAAGAGCCAGAGAACAAACCGTGTGTTTTTCTGAGACCTGATTACACAACATCATCCTGTGTGGATGTACTCGACTTATCTGTGCTATGAGCAGACAGGGAGGCAAGAGTGAGTGGAAAAGAGAAGAAGGCTGACTTTTTTAGTTTGTAAAGAATAGATGGTGTAACCCCATGGTGTCATATTACAGTGAAATAAATAAACTGTCAAGACAATATAGGTCCAGTACCCTGATGCACTCATTGCAGTATCACTCATGTCAACCTAACCTCAGACCTGAAGAAAAGTCTTTGTTGTACGCGAAAGTCAAGGAAGCTTACAGTGCTTCAGGTCTAAAGATGGGGAGGGTTCCGTGTCAGATGGGAATACAAAATAGGGAAAGCTAAATGACTGGTGGCCCCAAAATCACACATCATGAAGACCCTGGACCTCCTGCAGTTCATGTACAAGTTACACATCGGGCAGCTGGTGGACTGGTGTCCCTGTGATTGGAGGGTCATAGGTTTGAATCCCAGGACTGCCATTAGCACCACTGAGGTACTCTTGAGCAAGGTGCCATCCCCACTCTGCTCCCCAGGTGCTATGTTGTCAGCTGTCCACTGCTTCAGTCGGGTGAATGGGTCAAATGCAGGGAACAGGTTCACACTGTGTGCTGTGCTCATGCATGACAAATGCCAACTTTACTCATGCACTTCACATTGGAATGGTCGGTGTTGTCCTCTACATGCTCCACCAGCCCTACTCTCAGTTCGATGAGCCAGTTGGTTACGTGAAGATTATGTTCTTTGATTGTTTGAGTGCATTTAACATCATCCAAAAACCCATACTTAGAGCCAAGCTCTAAGGGAAGGTTATGGATCCCTCTTTTGTTTTCTGGATCACAGATTGCCTGACAGTAAAACCACAGTTGCAACTATATTTCTAGGACTGCAGTGAGCAGCACTGGGGCTCCCTGCCTGTTCAAATTGTACACATTTCCAGAAATACTCTGATAATACTGGTTTTGTGGTTTGTATCAGCAATGGGGAGCAAGGGGCATTTGGACTGATTGGAACCGCGAAAACTGCTATTGAACATCTCCAAGACCAAGGAGATAATGGTGAATTTTTGTAGGTCCCCTCTTTAGCCAGTTAACATTTATGGGCTGGTCTTTGAACACAGATGACCTATACTGAAAGGGGAAGACCCGATTTTTTTCATAAGGATACATCCCCTGACATTTGCAGTAAAACACTGCTCTTGTTTCATCGTTCATTTGTGGCAAGTGTCCTCTTTTATGCATTCTGCTGGGGAGACAGTATGTAAACCAAGGACACTAGGTGGCTGGACAAGCTGCTGAAAAAGGTTGGCTCAGCACTTGGCAGGAGGTTGGACTCACCGGCTACTATGATGGAGACATGCACACAGAGCAGGGTCCAGGCCATCAGCCATCCTGAACAATACCAGTCATCCCCTCCACAACATGCTTGCAGGCCAGAGAAGCAGCGACAGTAATGTATCACCTCTGCACTGTAGAACTGAACCCTTTCAGAAACTTTATTCCCTTTGCTACCAGCCTGTACAACACCTGACCCAGTGGCAAATAGCTTAGGGCAAAGCCAAAGGCCTGTGGTTTTTAACACTGTGTATTGTCTCTAATCTACACGTCTAAGGTACCAGACGCTTACATTGGACTGGCATTGAGGAGACAAAAGGAGACAAAATTATAGTATGTAGACTATATAGTTAAAGGAATAAAAGAACAAGTAAATGAATAAAATATGACTTATATCTGTTGTCCAGCACTTAAAAACAGGGTTATCAGGGTTATCTTGAAATCTGAATTTTGTCAGAACTTTTGTGAATTTATAAGAAACAGCACTGTAACTACAAAAGCAAATCTTGCTGAGATTTTGTAACAACACAGTTTGAGAATAACCTAGACCCATAGTTTGCATGATGTGAATTGGTGGGTTGTACACTCTATGCTTTGTTAGCTTTATTCGTCTTGTAGCTCCAGCGCAAAAGTAAAGGAATTAACTTGGCTGCGTTTGAGACGAGAGGAAAATTTTTTTTATCTTAGTGCTGTTCCTTTAACAAGTCCGTAGCTTCATTTTCCAGGTAGTGAAATTGCTTGGGGAAGGAGAGATGTATCTCTGCTGTCCCATCTGGGGAAAAGGAATGTGTTCCAAACATAAGCCAGGGATTATCTTCCAGTGAATCAAATAACCAGAGTGACAAGACTGGATTTACTGCCTTCTTCCATTGTGCATGGGGAATGCAAACAGTCTATAGTTTTCCTCTATTCAATAGTGGTTTTATGCCAAACGCAGCAGAGCAAATGAAAATTATGCTCTTTACTCAACAAGAGAAGGAAAATAGGATAATTTGGAGTTTTGGGGGATTGAATAAATTATTATAAAAATAAGTATCTTTTTAAGTTTAAAGAACAATATTGGTCACACAGAATAAGAGCACATGGTCACTTTTCAACCTACAAACCAAATCCATTCCTTCTTTGGACCTCAGTTGTGCACTAGCAACACACCCCCAAAGCAAGCAACAGTTGAGTAAAGTAATTCAGTTCGTACTGATTAAAATGTATTAAAAAAGCATAACAAAAAATGTCAACTACCCTCAAACACATGTTTCTGTATTACACGCATATTGTTTTCAGTTATTTTTTGGAACTGTTGTCCAGACTGACAACAGAAGATTATGTTCCTTAATTATGTTGCGCCCGCCAATCTCTCTGTCTACAACTCTGCCAAGCTTGCATTAGCCCTTCAGTTGCCAACCACTGCCCAACAGGCCAGGCTGGCGGCCTGGTGGTCAGGGAGCTGCCCCTGAATTCACAAAGCTGTGGGTTTGAATCCCAGGACTGCCACTGGCACCACTGATGTACCGTCCCTGGAGCGCTGCATAGCTGGCTGCCCACTACTTCATTTGGGTGAATGGGTTGAATGCAGAGATCGAATTTCACACTGTGTGACAAAAATGGCCACTTGACTAACCCTGCCTTAGCCCCTCGCTTGCCACTCACAGTCCTACTTAACCTGCATTAGTCCTTCGACTGCCTGTCACTGTCCTTCAAACCGCCTCATCAAAGACAGTGCAGTTCTCGTCCATATGTAGTTGGCTGGCCCAAGCCATCGAACAGGTAAAACAAATGAAGACTACAAGCAGCAATTTGCTGCACAGAGCTTCTGACACCTAACTGCTGCTAATGTCAATTCAAATCTGAATGGACACAACGATTAATCAAAGGCTGTCCTGATGTGGACCACTACTGATGTCCCAAGACTGCTAGTGGCACCTCTGAGGTACCCTGAGCAAGGGACCGTCCCCACACACTGCTCCCCGGGAGCTGTGTTCCTGGCTGCCCGCTGCTTCACCTGGTGAAGGGGTTAAATGCTGAGGAAAAATTTCACGCTGTTCACACTGTGTGCTGTGGTGTGTTCACGTATGACAGAATGGTCACTTTACAGGGCAGTGGTCTGAGCCATCTCTCACTACAACCTCTGCATGAGTTCCAAACCTTCCGTGCGTTACAAAGACTGGATGTTTTGCTGAGCTACAGAGGAAGTTGTGTTTTGCTGTTTAATGGCTTGGGCTGGCCATCTGCATATGCATGAGGGCTGCACTGCGTTTGATGAGGCGGTTTGAAGGGCAGTGACTGGCAATTGCAGGGCTAATGCAAGGCTGGTAGAGTTGTAGACACAGAGACTGGCAGACACATTGTAATTATAGACGCCTCTGTTGTCAGTCTAGATAACAGTTCAAGTATTCGCTGTAAATGACTTCCACCTCCTGCAGAGCTTTGAGTTCTCTTGAATTCTTACACCCAATCTCACAGTGGGAGATTACGCTAGCACTAAACTGTTAGCATGCCAGATGTAGCAGATTCTGCTGTATTCAACTCTGTGGCTGCTGGCAATGGCAGATGTGGATGGTTCCTGTTCCGGTGATTAACGGAAAACTCCTAGGCCTTCAGCAGCTGCTGGAAGAGAGATTCATCAAACCACCCCATCTCCCTCTCATTAAGCTCTCCCCAAAAACAGCTTGCTGGTGAAAACAGCTGAGTGATGGGAGCCGGAGTGAAGTCATGAGACAGAAGAGTGGAGAGAGAAAAAAAGGTGCAATTTTCCACAAATGTAATTCATCAACATTTAAATAAATAAATAAATAAATAAATAAATAAATAAAACAATCTAGGTTGACTTACACATTGTTAAAAATGTAATAAATTTATATTATATTTTTAATCATTTTAGCACCAAGAAACAGAAAAAAATGGTCTAGGCCAGTATTTCTCCAACATGGATGGTTCAGACTTTTTCTTCACAAAACATAGGGATACAGCAAACATCTGGACCTTCTGAGGATCCCTGAGGACCAGTCTGAGATATCATTGTTCCTTTACCAAACACCACCACCATCTGTGCATGTGTATTTCCGATCAACTTCTGACTTTCTTAATGATAATGCAATGGTAAAACATTCTTTACTTCTATAGTTCGTAGAGCATTTCTATTGGTTTGTTCATCACGAAACCCAAAGGAAAGAGTAACTGTCTTCAAATGTAGAAAAATAAAGGATGATGGGTTTCTTCGGACAACAGAAATATTTTAGTATATTTGTGACGTCAAACATTAAGCTCATTCACAGAATCTAATTATGGAAGTTAATAATGCAAGTTCTGAAATGCAAGTTAACAGATGGCAGAATACAGAAATTTTGGTATTCATTACTTTTCACATCGTAGCATCAGAGAGGGCATATAACCCAACTAATAAATTTTTTTTTTTTACAGTACAACAGTTTATCCCCAGACAGCACAGCTATAATTCAGACTAATTTGGAGTGCAGGGGGTCTTTCATTCATCTAGAAATTCAGGCTTTAATGCACATTTAGACTTTACCTTTTCGAGCTACAGTGTGAGTTGTGTTTTTTGTCTATTTTGGAAGTAAGCCGGGGGAAAGGTCTTCAAAGGTAGAGAAGAAACCACAACTTCAAGGCAAGAAAACATGACATGAGAAAAGATGAAAGGAGGAGACTGTGGCAGTCTTGGAGAGTTCATCCATCCCCCAACGTCGATAAAGTCAAGCTTCGCTCCCAGGATCAAGTCCTCATCAGCTGCAAAGACTGCCCTCAGCCAACAAATCAATAGAGTTTAGGGACAGTTGATGTCCCAGGTTCATGCTGGGCCTCTGCAGTGGTGTGGGGCTAAATCAAACATAATGAAACTTGAGAGCCCACATCTTCACTCATCATCAAGGCAGCACATTCACAGACTCATTTTCTTGATCTAAATAACTCTGTTAAAGAGGCTGTGAGTGATTGCGCTGGAGATGCCACTCTTGTCCACACGTTCATCTTTGTGATAGCATGAGTAATAAGCTCCCTTGAGCTGTTTTTTTTTTCATGATGCTATTATCGTGGGCTTTTAAGTGTCTCAGGCGTTTGAAAGAAACAGTAAATGATAGGCAGCGACTGAAGAAAGGTATGGACCACAGCGCCTCAAAGGAGTGACGCAGTCCATCAATGCAGTGCATTACTGTGAGCGTGGATCTATACATGGAGGAATGAAGGGGTGGAATTTATTCCTTAATGAAGTCAGCATAGGTATGTCAGACTGAAAGTAGAAGGTTTCAGAAGAAACAGAATGTCCCAAAAGCCCTGTTCTGCCAAATGTTTCTCAAGCCTTAAGTGCTGTGACAGTGTGGTGTGTTTTTCTAATCAATACTCAGTGCTGCAGTGCTTTAAAAAAACTGCAAGAGTCCTGGATTCACCTCATGCCTATGTACACGCATGCACACGTACACACACACATTTCCAATTGAAGAAGCAGCACTGTTGACTGGTGAAATAAATAAAGGTTTGAATTGAAATACCCTGCACCCCAGGGAGACTCACACATCAATAGCCGGTGGGCAAGGACATTGCTTATTATGGACTTTATGTAAATAGCTCGAGCAGGTGAACCTGGGTACTGATCCGAAGGGAATACACTGCTGAAAAGTTATTTCTTTCCCCAAATTCCCAATAAGTTATAAAAGTAGTCATGTAATACTCAAGTAGTTGGCTGTGTTCATTTATCACCTCCCCCCATCATGTTACCCCAACATGATGGAGAGATACCAGTATCTGCACCGATTTATTGTCAGGGAAACACAGCATCTCCACCTAGTGGTCTGATGAACGTTCACATTTTAGACTGACAATAGAGCTCTCATCATTTGCATTACAGCAATTATTTTAATGATCGAGTCGTTAGCAGCAACAATAAATATGGACTTAATCATACATCCTTTAAAAACAATTCCCACTCCCTGAATCTTTTAAAAAGACTAAATGCAGGCATAGGCAAAAGTTGGGGTGCCTTGATGCCTTGATCAAGTACATGTCCTCTACGGAGAATAGACATCTGCACATTTGAATACCCAAGTACTGTTTATTCGCTGAATTCCGCATATGGGGGGACACTTTATAATGTGGCCTGGGCTACAGTTGTGACATATTTTATGTTGTTTTACGTTTTAGAAATGTTAGTTATGTATTTGTGCACTAACAAATGCCATATTTGAGTGTGGCTTGTAGAGTACATGGTAATTTATGTTGGCTTAGAAAAACAAAACATGTTATTTGGTCCAGCGTTTTCAAACATTTGCAGAATACTATATAGATCCTAAATTAAAAAAATATATATTCTGTGGTATAAAGTGTATATAAACTGGAGTCTCTGTGTCTTACTGTAAGAGAGCAGCAGCCATTGAATTAAAATGCAGAAATCATGCAAATCACGAACCAATTATGTTCAACTTTAATTTATTCTTGTTAGGTGAATTATCCTGACGGTCCTCAATGAATAATTCTCAGACAAGCAGCCAAATTAAGACACTGAATAACTGTTTTAGAAAATTCTGTTTATTTGCAAACACTTTTTGCAGAGTGATTTGAAAGACCCCAAAAAAGATTGTCATAAAATATTTGTCCTTCGGTGAGTTGCAGCAAACCGCACTGCACATGGCCTTAGTCAAAAACAGCCTGTCGCATGTACATCTATACATGTAAGCCCAAAATAGATTTGATTACAAAATATAGTCCTTAGTATAAACATCTGAACAACTGATCATTTCAACCAGTCTAGTCATAAAACAGTACATCTGCAGAGCTAATATTCCACAATTCAAAACATGCTTACGGTTCAATTCTGTTAAATAGTACAATTGCTACTATTTTTTTTTTTTTTTTTTTTTCCTCATTTGCAAAAATAGATTCTAAGGTCTATTGCTCCTCCTGTTTGTACGTTGAGGGTGGATTCAGAGCATCTTTGATTGAGCACATGGCGGATGCAAACGTTTGGCTTGCAAATCATTTCTTAAAAAGAACAGAGGAAATAAAAAAAGAAAAGCATGAGCACACTCAGCGCGCAAAGGAGTGGCGGAAATGAATCTAAGGAAATAGGTTATTCCCATTTGCAGAGGGGAAATAAAAAGGTAGAGTAACTTCACTTTCCAGAGTAACTTTCAGGTTAAATAGTCCAAGTGACTTCAGTTCCCACAAGATACTATTAAATCAAACCTTTAGAGCAACAAGTAAACAAAATCGTAAAAGTTTTTGGGGTTTCTCGGAGTGCACTGAGAGTCGGTGAATACTCCAAAGTGCACTCTGCCTGATGCATATTCAGCACGTGGAGGCTCCTGAAACATACTTTTGTTCCACAGGTAATCAATCATGGGGTGACAGCCTGCTTCTCCACTAAGGAGCAGCCATCTTTCTTACTTTGCTGAAAACCGAACAGACAAAATGGACGTCTGCCAGGAGCCCAGGAGTAAAGCTCCAATTCCTGACTGCACAGCCCCATCCAAGAAGTTTTCCAGCCCTACAGAGTTACCAGTTATCATGATAATCAGTCCATGTTGTAGAACTGGCCTTAATTTAAAAAACACCCCGATTTCCAGACAGACTTAACCAGTTAAACTCTAAAAGACCCATCAGCAGGTCACTACTGTCTTGCCTCTCTCATAACTACATAACTTATATCGTAGTTCCACAGTAGTGTCTGAACAATTCATTGTAGTTACTGAATATTATGACCACACTGCAAATACATATAATATGCAATGCATATATTTGCCATTGAGAGACTTGTATCATCATCCTATTTTCAGACATTCTTGTTTTTACTTATTTTATGTAATTTTATCAAGAGAAGTAATCTTACTGATTGCTTCTCTTGATAAGAAGTAATCTTACTGGTTTCAAGAAACAATCCTTAAAGAAGGTCAAATGATCTGCAATAAGATGATATTTCCTTGATCGTAAAATTGCGAGGAATTGTCGTTTGCACAAAGGCAAAACACGTTTGGAGTGCAACATTTGCTTCTTTGGTTTAGAAATTAAGCTATAAGGGTAAGTTTGCTAACAGTCATTCTGTCACCCAAATGTTTTCCATAAACAGATCCTAAAAAAAATCCTTTAAAATTGCTCTAACTGCAGCCAGCATCACGGTGGCACAGACCAGTAGTTTGTGGTTTAGGCATGACTGACTGGAAGCCATAAAAATGAACAAAACTTAAGGTGTGCAGTTGAACACTGCTTTCACTGCATGAAAATATATTTGAGTGGGTTGAAAGACGTTTTGGTGGTCTACTTTTATGGTAACAATCCGGGTGACTATTGACTTCTAGTGTTTGTTTGGTACAAACTGAGAAGATGCAGAATGTGAACTCCAAGCATGTTTTGGCTGATGGTCTGCATCTTGGGTATGAGTTATATATATTTGATCAATGCAGGCAGCAAAATGCTTCAAATGCAGTCTGCCTCTGTCAGGAAACTCAGGGCTAATCTTAGACAGGCGGTCACACCTGCTGTTAACGAGTGTTCACAATCGTCCTCGAAAAGCAAACGGAAAAGGACGCACACAACATGGTGCTCTGGCTCCCTCTGGTGACGGAAACATGTACGAAGCCCAGCAGTACAAAGCAGCAGCCTCTGACACGGCAGTCAGAGTCATTAGCGATTAATTACGCAGCAGACAAATGGAATCCAAAGCAGCATTGGCAAGCAACCTTCTCCACATGTAAACAGGTTGGTCCTTAAAAGAATATTAGGTCAAGCTTTAACTTATCAAGCACAGGTTAACTAGTCGATCAAATACACTATGGCACGATTACACCAGGCCAGCTTATTTCAGTCATTCAGTATTTCAGGCAATAGCCATCCCTACCAGTGCTTTAGCACTAACTGTCACTCACTGCCCTTGTTCGATAACTATTTTGTAAATGGGAAGGATCAACGTTAAGCTGCAACAACATGCAAATCCCTGATTTGGTCCCCACCTCATTTTATTGCTAGAAGTTCACTTTGACTAAATGTTTTTTTTCACCCATTACACACAACAGCAAGAGCAACACACTTCACAGCATTACTAGCTTAACACTTATAGCACCTATATAAACTAGTCATTTTTGGGAAAAAACCTCTGAAAACGAGCCGATGTCAGATCGTTAGCGAAACATGAGCAGTTCAAAGAGGGAACCATTTCCTGCAACAACAGAAATGACAGTCCTACCCAAAATGGCATCTTTAAAGAAATATCCTGTTGTGGTTCTTCTTGAAGAGAACAGATGATGCAGTTTTAGCTGAACAATATTTTTAAGAACGCAGCCAAAATAAACAGCATTGCAAAAGATGCCTAAATAAGATGCCCAAATATTACACCCATAATATCCACAACTGTGCTTTGCCTCAGACTGCGCTGACCTACAAGGCGTATGCAATGTGTTACACAAAATAAAAATGCAGATTAAAGTAACCGCATCAGAGAAATGTCATGCCGGTCTCAGTTTCAGTACTCTGCTCCAGAGCCCAGTGTAGCAGCATGCAACATAGTGGTCAGTTTTCTCCAACTCTTCATAATGAAAACCTCGGCACACACAAGTTTCCACTACTGTCAGGCGTACACAACACAAACTTCACAAAGAGGCTTAAGAGTTGAACAGAGACGAACAAGATGGATAGTTACACACGCGATCAGTTTCAGGCTCGCCAAACACGTCACACGCAAATGTCAGCACTCATTAACATTTCAGGCACCAAAGTGCACATCAGTAATGTGACGCAGTGTTCTTGAATTAATTAAACTATGATAAAGAAATGACATTTTACTCATGTAAAAGCTATGGCCTGAGTATCCCGATCAAATCCTAGTGTAGACCACTTTGGGCTGTTATAGTAATAACATGCTTGGTATGTATATGTAAAAGCTATTTCTCTGGTTATGCATAAAATAGAAATCTCTGGTGTCGATGTCATTCTATACACCAAATGACACATTTGCATGGTATGCTACCATCCATAAAAGCTGGTATATTCTGTAACTGGCTGACTATATGGAGTAACACACACACACAAGATAGAATTGATTTAGTCTGTGCACAGTAAATCTAGTTTTCATATGAAATGAGGTCTATTATATGGACATTTCTGCATAAGGCTTTGCTCTAAGGGTGCTACTCTGTATGTAACTCAGTTTTATGCTTCAACCACAAATACCTTAAAAAAAATAAATGTCCTAATGATGACGATTTAGCTGTTTTTAATAAGTTAAAATTGGATGAACCAGCTCTTAATGGCCCAAGTCCTGCGGATTGTTTCTTAGATATAAAGGTTACAGTGAACTTCAGGGCAGATCCGGACCCTGTTCTTCAAGTCAAAGCGCTGGACAAAGCAGCTTAATTAGATAAGTAGAGCCAAGAAAACAAAACGAACAAAAGGAGGTGTCCATCTCCTGTGGTAAATGCAAAATACAGTGTGTAAGTCTTCCTAGTGGAACCATAAAACTTGATACCCAAATACAAAGTCATATAAACGTGGTGAACATGCAGCAACGTATAAATACCCGTCTTCGTCAAACTGAAAGTTTGACTCATCAACTTCATTTGACGATGTACTCGCTCGATGTTGGCGGTAATTCTGATGGTTTCGGCTGAGCTGTGGCTGCGCTGTGGCTACTGCAAGCTGAAGACAACTCGAGTACGTGGACCGCCAAATCCACACCAACACTGAGTCCTCCTACTTGTTCTCCACAGGGCACCTGTTCTCCCTGTTCAACCCACTACAGAGCAGAGAGTGGCCTTTCGAGCATAAAAGAGCGCAGGTCCTGAAGAAGAGCAGAATAAAGAAATGGATGGAGGCCAGGGTGGGAAGTGGAGAGGGCGGCGGGTGAAAGGGATCAAGAGCAGAGAGAGCCCAGTATGGAGGTCAGGGTGCAGACGGGCGTGGGCCAGCCATAGAAGAGCGGGTTTGTCATGGGGAAGAGAAGGATGAGGAACAGAAGCACTCCCAGCACATAGAAGGACAGAACGGTGAGGCGATGCGGATGTTCCAGCGCTGTACTCACAGCCGGGAAACCCATATAATTACAGAAAGAGTGACAGAGAACTGGGCCTACTAGATGACCTGTGGAGGGGCAAGATAAAACAGAAAGGGAGGTCCATTTATTATCATCATCATACACAGCAATAGTCTTGTTACGAAAGCCTACGGATCCTTGCATAGGAAGATAAGCATACCCCTGTCATCTAAAAATATACTCAATTACATTTTTCACATAATCAAATCAAAAAAACGAACTGAAGCATAACGGATTCAACACACTACTCATATGGTAGAATATGCTTACACCACACGAGAAAGTACAATGCAGACATAAAATGTGGTGTGGGAAAAGTGTTGTTTTGGCCCTGTACCCCATGATGCTGAAATGAAACAATTTGACTTCCAACAATTCCAAAAACAAACCATTAGGCTACTTAGGGCTGGATATATATATATATGCATTAATTGAACTGCATGAATCACATCATTTTTACACATACATTTTGCAGCACTATAAGTAACTGACTGTCCAGTTAGTCTTGTTTCATCATTACTGCAGCCTACTCATGTAGAAGATTCAGAAATAAGAGTGTCAAACACAGACGCACCTGTTCTGAGAAATATAAAGGCAGTGTAAGCACCAAACACTGCGGTGTAGGAGAACTGGAATACTGCAAGAAAAACACACTATGATCAGGCTTGCAACTAGCAGTTAATCTGGAGGCAAACGTTCTTTATCTGAGGAGTCATTTACCTGCGGAGAGAAAAATCCCTGAGATGGTGCCCTGCCTGAAACGCAGCAGCTCAATCACATGGTGAAAATGTGCTGGAGTCAAACATGCACACAGAGAGAAAAACAGTAACTATTAGCAGAATTCTACCAATTCTTAGCCAAAAGACAGAACCGACACTCTATAACTAACATTCGCAAAGTCATAACAGCGCACTCACCCACGCCAAAGAAGAGCGGGCATGTGAAGATGGCCGTAGAGGGGCCAGCACAGGGCACCAGCATGGGCAGCATGCAAGCTCGGAACACCAGCTCCTCAGTCAGAGGGGCCACAACCTGGTTCCTCAGCCAGCGCATGTCACTCACACACAGCGCCCAGAACCTGGGATCTGCAGACAAGAGCAAATATAAACAATGAACAAGTTTACAAGCTCACCTGCCCAATGCTTTACTACGACCACACCCAAATGTATGTTTTAAAACTTGACATGGAAACACACACAAATACTTTGTAAGTAAAGAAAGAGTTCCTCACCAACAGCCACTTTAATTCCATCGATGAAGCCCCACGGACAGTCCATAGCTAGCTGGATAAGAGGGCCCAGGAAAAGTACCTGCGATGGCAAGGCAAAGGGTGAGTTTCACTTCTTCTAAGGCACTATTAGTATGGTTGAAAAACAGCATAGCGGTCACAGATTATGAGACAATGACTGTGAATATGGAAAAAAAAAAAAAGTGGGCTATTATATGTCTTATGCAAATGCTTCACATTGCTATATTATATAATGCAGTTTTACACATTAAAATAACAGGCTTTTAAATCCCAGTCCAGTTGTTCTAGTGCACTATACACAGCTCACTCTGCTCAAAAAATACTTAATTATCAGCTGAAGTGTTTTCAAGTGTGTTGGAACAGCTGGCTTATCCAATTACAAAAGGATCCCTAAAGGCACATTCCTCAAAAAAAAAAAAACAAGTTTACAAGATGCTTTTTGGCAAACCAGAAGAAGTGGTCATGTTCGCAATGAAGTTTAAAAAAGGGTAAAGCTTTCCTACCATGGTAAGAAGAAGAGGCAGGATGATGGCAGGAATGAAGCCTTCAAACCGGATTCCCATGAGAGCTAGTAAAGAGGGTCCAGTCTGTAGTAGGAAAGAATGTCAAATTAGCAGCAAGACAATGGCATTTTAACTGTAAAACATAAATACATTAAAATATTAACAATGATTTGAAGTGTAACATTATCCGACTTGCAAATCAATGTGAAAAAAAACAGGGCAACAAACTGACCGAATTTAACTGAATGATATTCAAAGAAGGAAACGCCCGCCCAAAAAAGATACTGAAATATTTCAGACTAGTCACAAAACCATTTTAAAGCTCTACGAGATTGGTGAATCACAATGAGAGTCAATTCCAATTTAAGAACTTTAAAGACATAAGTGAACCTTCCTAGGGATGGCAAGTGCCGAAATTTCCAGTTGTCCATGATAACAAATCATCCAAGAAGCCACCAAAGGTTTCAGAAGGACATCCAGGGAACTGCAGGTCTTTCTACCCCAATCAAAGCTCAGCGTTCATGGTTCCATGGTAAGAAAGCAACTGGGCAAAAGTGGATTTTATGGAAGAGCAGCGAGGCAGAAAACATTGCTAACCAAAAGAAACATCAGTTCTTGTCTTCTATTTGAAAAGCACCAGAACAATCCTTAAGCCTTTGAGATGATGTCCTATGAACAGTTCAGTCCAAACTGTAACTTTAGTTCCTGTAAATATGACATAAATTAAATAAAACCAGGAACATTATATTAACATTCAAACTGGTGGTGGTAGTGTGATGATGTGAAGACAACTTTTTAGTGAGGGAACCATGAATTCTGTTCTGTATCTGAATGATTAAGCAGAGTCCATTCATCTTTATATAATCTAAATCTGAAACAATCAGGACATGTAGCAAGAAACAAAATTAATGTTATGGAGTGGCCTTGTCAAAGTCCCAACTTCAACCCAATAGAGATGCTGGTAGCAGAGCCTAAAACATGAAGTCCATTCACAATAACCTACCAGTATGTCTGAATTAAAGCAATTCTGCAAAGAAGAGTGGGCCCAAATTCCTACACAACAGTGATTTGCATGTTGGATACTGTTACTTTTACGCAAACAAAATCAATAATAAGCCTATGGAATGTATGTACAGCGGGTACAGAAAATATCAACTCCTTTATAATATTCGCAGACTGCAAAGCAAGAAAATAGGAATATTCTGAGGGGAGCGATTCTTTTCTATGTCTAGTGATAATTCTCAGGCAATAAGCCACAGCAGGCTTGTTACCAAGACACAAAATGACTAACACACGGCCTCGAGGGGATCACTGCTTTGTTTAGCTCATGTTTATGTCTTTGGCCCGTACTATACACTTACCTCAAATGAACCACACCAGAGTTTGTCTGGAAGCGCATCAGGACCTTGTCAGAAGTCTTGTTCCGGTTATTTAATGCGCACCAGAGTTCGCATAGCTACAGCGGCTGTTACCTGGAATGTGACCAGATTGGCTAGTCTTCGCTTCCCATGTACATCAATGGGTGCCCATGACTCTGTTTTTGGTAGGTACTAACTGCTGCATATCGGTAACTACCCTTAAGACCTGCCTGACCCAGTGGTACAAAGATAACAATTTGGTCCTTGTCAAAGTCACCCAGATCTGCTTGTTCATTTTTCCTGCTTTCACCATCGCAGCATAAAGAACTGACTGTTCACTTACTGCCTAAATATATGCCACTCCTTGGCATGTGCCACTGTAGTGAGATCTTATTGTTATTCATTTTAACTTTTGGTGGTTTTAATGTTTTTGCTAAAGAGTTAAGGAAGACATAAAAACAAGCATACTCATACATGAAATGTAGCCTATTTGATGTACACTTTGGTCTTCATCTTTCCTGCAGTCTAGCAGCACAAGAGCGATTTTCATGTAAAGTAGTCTGACATTTAAACTTCATTCGCTAAGATCAACTGTTCTCACAAAGTGTAGAAAAGGTATGCTTTAATACATTAGGTGAACTTTAATTGAGGAACACTGGGTCAGGCTGTAGTGTATCATACTTATTGCAGACAGTCTGAAAGTTCAGCAAGCCACGAAAACCCTATGCGGAAGTGCTGAAATATTACATTTACAGGTGCAGAAGCTCTGCAGCGGACTACAGGTTATGGAGAAGTACGGATCTCACCTGGATGCCTGTGAACTCCCTCCATGCCCACACAAAGACTGGAGACAGAGCTGACACAATCAGCACACTAGTGAAGCGCCTCTTTATTACTGAAGGATGATCCCTTGGAAAACACAAACGCACACACACAGATACACAATTAAGCCAACATGGGACAGTAAATACTAGTGTATAAGCTGTAGTATATGGTTGCACTAATACAAGACCCCTCGAAGCTGTTTACACATCCATAAATATGTGTTTCATATCTGGAACATGATTTGCCCAGATTCCATTTACAACCTTCACTATAATACACTCCCAGCACGACTGGATAGAAAATCTGCATTGCTTCCATTTACATGCGCAGCTTTTTCACTTTCATCTTGTGTTTCCTCATTTCTTCTCACCAGCTATTCGGTAACAAACAGAGGCAGCTCTGTTTGCAAAAGCATATTTGGATAAAGAAAATGAATTCCATTTACAACACCTGCAGATGTGGCCTGATAGGTCTGATCATAATCCAAACACAATGAGTGCGTTCACACCTGGATTTTCATGTGATCAAGTAAAATTCAAATGTGATCTGATCACCAAAACATACGTGGATGAAGTGTGTCTTGTTTGATGACTCCCAGACAGGACACAAATGAAGCTCGTTATCGGATGCCTTCATGTTCAGCGTGCCTTTTGGTTATCAACTAATCAATTTATTTTGGAATTTAACATTCATTTTGTTGGAATTTGGTTGGATGGATATACCATTACTTATCTGTCACCTGTCCCACCCAACCTTTAAGAGTTCAGCTTCAGGTATGGATCAAGAAAACTCAAGTCAGACCAGCTTTGAATAAGCTACAAAAAAAGATGAAGCAACTTTGTAAATTCACTCAGTTACACTGGGACATTTATTAATTGAGGAAAATGATCCAGAGGCAAAAGAAACCCTTACCTCCAGTATCTTTTGAGACCCAATTGTGCAGCCAAAACTCAAACTAAACACTTCGCTGTTGATCAGACTTTGACAGATCCTGTTTCTTAAAACGCTCACACCCGATTATCATCAGAAAATATCTGATTCTAATTTCTACGGCTAATCCCAGAGGTTTACTTACTTTTTTCACTCACAAATATGCAATAATAGATCATTTCCTCAATAAATAAATGACCAATATTTTTTATATTTATCTGCTCTTACGACTTTTTATTTACTCTAGTGAAAATCTGTTGATGTTTTAGGTCATATTTATGCACATGTACTTAAAGTAATCTGGAGTGGTTTGATGTGAAATGATGTTTGAAATGTTTGTAGAGAAACATACTCAGATTTAAGAACTATACTGGCTGATACTGGTGATTTGTGTCTGTGCCACAAATACATTTTTTAAAAGCATACTATATGGACAAAAGTATTGGGACCCCTGACCATTACACCAACAGGGACGTTAAGCTGCTATTACAGCTTCCACTGTTCTTGAAAGGCTTTCCACAAGATTTTGGAGTTTCTGTGGGAATTTGTGCCCATTCTTTCTGTAGAGCATTTATGAGGTCAGGCACTGATGTTGGATGAGAAATCCAATCTCTGTTCCAGTTCATCCCAAAGGTGTCAGATGGGGTTGAGGTCAGGGCTCTGTGCAGCCAATCAAGTTCTTCCAATCCGAACTCATCCAACCATCTCAAAAAGGTACGATCTCAGAAAGGCCATCACCTCCGCAAAACGTGAATACAGCGGGATAGTGGATTCGCAGTTTAACTCCATGCAAGACGTGCGCCAGATGTGGCAGGGAATTCGGACTCTGACGGACTATAAACCGCAACCGCCCGCATTCACTGCTGCCGGTGTGTCTCTACTGAACGAGCTGAACGTGTTTTATGCCCGTTTGAGTTTGCAAACAAAACTACACCAGCACGAATGATGACCCCAGCACAGAATGATGTGTTGTTCACTGTCTCGGTGGAGAAGGTGAAAGCCACTTTCAGCAGAGTCAACATCCGCCAAGCTGACGGTCCTGATGGAATTTCAGGACGCGTTTTAAAAATGTGCAGCGAGCAACTGGCTGCTGTCTTCATGGAAATATTCAACTCCTCACTGGAAAGCTCAACTGTCCCCAGCTGCATTAAGGACACCACCATTGTTCCTGTCCCAAAGAAGAACAAAGTTACCTGCCTTAATGATTACAGACCTGTGGCATTGTAATTAAGTGCTTTGAAAGGTTGGTGCTGGGACACATTACGGACACTTTAACAGACAGTTTGGACCCATTCCAATTTGCATTCAAGTGGACTGTGCACATAGCAGCGGTCACTAAGAAAGCCCATCAATGCCTCTACTTCCTCAGGCATCTGAGGAAAGCTCAGGTGTCCTCCAGATTCCTCTCCAGCTTCTACAGGTGTGCTGTGGTGTCCATCCTCACAGGGTGCATCACATCCTGGTACGGCAGCTGCACAACTCAGGACAGAAGGGCTCTGGAGAGGGTGGTTAAAACTGCCCCGATAATCATCAGGACATCACTCCCAGCACTCACTGACATTTACGCCACGCGCTGTCTCAGGAAGACAAACTGTATCATGAAGGACTCTACTCACCCTGCTTTTACACTTTTCTCCTACCTGCTCTCAGGAAAGCGTCTCAGGATAATCCAAGCGCGTACTGAGAGGTTCAGAAACAGTTTCTACCCCTTTTGCTATCATACTGTTCGATACACACTAGTCTGCAGTAACATATGGAACTCCTGCACTGACACTTTTACTTATTCTTGCACTGACCCCTCCCACACTGTCACTTTGCACAGACATTTTGTGCAGTGTTGCTGCTGTCCTTATATTTCTTGACTCGTACCCTATCTCAACAACAATCTACTGCTACTTGTTATATGGTTGTACTTGTATTTGACTTGTTGCACTGTTAATGGGGCACACGTATGTCTATATCTATGTTAATTGTCTGGGCTGTGAAGAAGCACTCAAGTAAGAATTTCATTGTACCTTGTACACTGTACTCTGTACATATGGCAATAAATCTTTGAACTTGAACTTTCTGCGCTGAAGCTTTTTAAAGGCATCAGACCTTTTGGATGTCTGGTTCCCATAAGCACCACAGGGCCCTGCTCTGTTTCTCAAGGACAGAGCACTTCACGTTTGTTGGTTTGCCTATTTTAACGTTTTAATTCTCCAGAAATGTAGAACGTCTGGAGACATTCCTCTTAAAACCAACTTGCAAGCTGTCCAGTCAGTAATAAAGGAGGTAGGAGATGTTCCTAATGGGCTGGTTTATGGAGAACTTAGTTTTGGAGTGACTGGCTGGTGTAGCTGTGTGGGGGGGTGTGAGGGTCTGTGGGCGTGTGTGAGGAACAGAATGAGGAGTGGAGGAGTGAGAGTACCTCGGTAAGTCACTCTTCCAGACGTATAAACTCCCCACGTACGAGCAGGCGAGCAGCAGGCAGGACAGGACGGACATCCAGCACAGCCCGTCCGGAGGAGCCGGGGGAGCCGCCCGCTCCAGGTCATCGTCCTCGGGCATAGCGGGGGGACAGGGGCCGGACCTTCCCCCGGGCCGAGCGCTCTGAACCGGGGTCCCTCTGTGAAGCTGAGAGCTGAGACAGGAGCGGAGCCCACCCGACACCACTGAGAACACAACACAGCGGCGCCATTCAGTGACATCACCACCGTGCGCCAGTTTTGAAAGACTGCGGCCGCGGTATTAAAGAGACAGGAGATCAGAACGGTGGTCTTCATAAGAGGGCAAATATAAATAACCGAGCCTGGTAGAATAAAAATATAGCTAAATATAGTAAGCAATATTTAATATGCTTGTATATTTAATATTATTCTTAAGTTAGGAAATATTTTAAAATTAGATAAAGAAGAACACTCACGGTCACTATTTGTATTATTATTATTACAAATAATAATAATAAGAAGAAGAAAAATATTGTAACATTATATAATTTTATTTTTATTATTTTTGTTGATAATATTTATTTTGGTGGTTATAAATTGTAATAACACTAAAATAAATAATACTTATATTATCAGATCACCTCCTGTGCTATTCAAAAAAAGTTATACAATAAATAAAATTATTATTATTATTATTATTGTTGTTGTTGTTGTTGTTGATGATGTTGTTATTATTATTACTGTTACTGTTGTTGTAGTTGCTGTTATGGTTAACAACACAATAAATAAATATATAAATAAATAAATAAACATAATATAATGTTCTTTCTATTATTTTGTTAGTTATAAATAAACTCAATTAAATCAACAGTAAATGTATAAATAAATGTATAAGAAATGAACATATTTTTAATATTTAGGTCTTAATTTAAAATATGTCTTAAAAGTGTGAAATATGCTTAACTGTCTAATTGAAAGAGGTATTAAATTCCACTGCATGATAACAGTAAGAGGACTGTATTTGGTTTGTAACTGAAGGGTGTTTGCAGTATCTGCAGATCTCAGATCACGTGTTGGAACAAAAGCAGACAGACAGACCTTGTTCAGTGAAGCAGTACTGTTTTGTTTGTATGGGAGGCTCAGTGAAAAAAGAACATTACAGTAATAATTTCCGCCTGCGACAAATACATGTGCAATTTACTGAAAAGGCCTGACTTTATTAGTATTTCTTACATAAAAGAATGCTGTCCTCTGTAATAGCATGTAAAAGTTATTAATGCAAGTGGTCATGCAAATAGTAAAAGAGTCAAACAAAAATAATAATCTTAAAAAATACATTTTAAATTTAGCTCTCAAAACTCATTCTAAAAAATGTTTTACTTGTTCTAAGCAGTTGGTACCAGCTGTGGTGCATCTGCGATTTTCAAACTGAACAAAGAAGGTGCACTGAACAAGAGCATCCAGTAACTGGCAGTCCGGTGAATGATACCACTCTGTTAAAGAAAGGGGTCAACAGGCTCCAAATATAAGGAAAAAAATTACTTTCTGCAGCACACAGAAAAAAGTACACTATATGACAAAAGTATTGGGACACACCTGTTTTTTCAGGGTTTGAGCTAGGCCCCTTACTTCCAGTGAAGGG
>JBBIGA010000011.1:6011984-6030845 GCA_037576975.1 Alestes dentex
TCCAAATAAGGATATACAGGAGAAAAAACATTAGGAGGATTAATCAACTACAGGACAACAAAGTTTTTATTTTATTTGATCTTTAATTTCACTATATTGCAAGGTATGTAACATGCAGCATAGGCCTATACATGTTTTATTTTTTAATTGCTTTCACTATCCAGTTTGTCGATTAAAAGATCAGTAATATTGAGTGAAGGTGGACTGAAAGCTTAAGGTTTTAATGACCTTTTTGACAAGTCTCATCTCGCCTCACAAAATATCCAGTAGGTCTCAGAACTAAAAAAGTAAAAAAAAAAGGCTGGGAATCCCTTGTCCAGATTTCTCCACAGAAGTAAACGCAGGTGATCCGGCACCGCTGCCGCAACCCATTCCAATCCCCTCTTTCCCTTAAAGAAGCTCCCAAACGGTGAAAGCATAGTGATAACTCACGTGGCTTTGCCCTCTTTGAGGAAAACGCATGTCAGGGTGAGCTTTATCGTGGCCTCCACCACTTTCACAGATAGAGGCTTCAGTTTGAGCGTCAGGTTGAACTGTCCCGAAGTGGCGCTGACATACTTCTTCATGTTTACATCCACAGAGGCTAGAACTTTCCGATGTCCCTTCGTCTCCTGTATAATTAAAAAAGACATTAGGGTACCTTGTAATTGAGTAAATTCTGCTGTTGGCTACAATAAAACACAATTCACAAGACGTCCTAGCATTGCAATGAGATGAAAATTGTAATGGGCTACATTAAACAGGCTCAATGCATAAATCAGGAAAGAATTTTTGCACCACTTGCATCCTTGCTCCGCTGTCTCATAAACCCATGAAGACCTTCTGATCTCAGGGCAAACTCCCTAACCACTAGGCGACCACCTGCCCACAGAGAATAATTGCACAGGGCCAGATGCAGCTGCTGGAACCCAGACAATACACTGCCATAGGAAGGCTGCATACTAGCCATCTTTAAACAACTACTGCCAAAACTGAATGACAACTCAGTTCTTGTCCTACACATGCCTATTGCCCTTAAAAGAAGTAATGATTCTGTAAAAGTGAAAAAAGTACCATTTCTTCCCTAAGTACTCACCACACACACACTCAGTCATCTACGTGCTGTAGAAGAAAACATGATCAAACCAGACCACCTTCCTCCATTACTCCATTGTCCAGTTCTGATGCTCATGCAGCCATTGTAGGTGCTTTCGGCGGCGGACAGGAGTCAGTATGGAACTCCGAACAGTCTGTGGCTAAGCAGCCCCATCCGCAGCAAGCTGTGATGCACTGTGTGTTCTGACAACTTTCTATCACAGCCAGCACTAACTCTTCCAGGAGGTTTTTCTACATGAGCTCCTCTGTGGGGTTGAGACATTAATGAGCCTAAGGTGCCAATGACCCTGTCGCCGGTTCACTGCCTGTCCTTCCTAGGACCGCTTTTGGCAGGTACTGAGCGTGGCATGAAGGGAGCAGCTCACAAGACCTGCTGTTTCTGAAATGCTCTGACCCAGTTGTCTAGGTCATCATAATATGGCTCTTGTCAAAGTTGTTCAGATCTTCAGCACCAAGTACAGGGAGTCCTCAAGTTGACACAGATCCGTCCTTTTAACAATGATGTAACCCGAATTTCAGTGTAAGTCGAAACACACCCTAGCCTAAGTCACTTACCGATCCTGGCGCAGCTGTAAAATCATAAAAACACAAGTAAGCCAAAGAAAAAGGAAAAGGAAAACTTACTCCGTATTCCTCCACCGCGCGCAACCAAACTAATCTGTCCACGTAGTCCGGAAGTACGAAGCTAACGGTGTGAGCTGAGTGGGAGTGAGCATCGTAAACTCGAAACGTCATATGTCGAAACTCGAGGACCCCCTGTACATTCACGGCAGCAGTATTGCCTAGTGACAGTGGCTTCAGCAGGACAATGCACTGCAATAATTGTTCAGGAATGGTTTGAGGAACAGGACATGGAGGCCACCTCACAACATAAGAGGTATTTTCTGCTAACGTTTTGAAACCACAGCACACCTTCAGTGGTCGCTGGGGCAGAAAACTACAATCAGATGTCACCTGAAGTTGTTTGGAAAAGTTGCCATAAAAAAACCCTTGGCTGTCAAGGACTAACCCCAGCACCTACAATTTGCTAAATGCTACATGTCACCAAGCTATCACTTCACCAATCTTCTATATGAGAGCTAATCTTCCTGACAGTTTTAAATAAGAGTTTACCTTGTGTTCATCTGAATGTATCCACAAGGCATACGTGTGAGGGTTTGAGGGAAAAAACTCGAAAGTCTAAAGAACAATACTGTGCACATAGTATTAAGATTCATATCAAATGTGGATGAGCTGCTGTCAGGGCAGGCAGGTTCTAGCTAATAAACTGGAAATCCTACTGAAATCTAAATTTATTCTTCATTTAAAAAAATAAAGATCACTATAGTCAAACTTACATTTTCGATGATGAATGTCCAGTCTTTGTCTTCAAATTCATCAGCATTGGGATCCTACAGAGTTTGAGTAATACAACAGTATTATGAGTTAAATCACAGTTAAACCACTCTGTTTGTTCAGCACTTATGACAGATGGCATTAAATCAACTCTTTACTCTCCAGGTTTATTATTCAATAACTACAAGGAAATCCGTATGTAGCAAACATTGCTGCATTTTGTGATGACTGGAAGAACAAAGCCTGGGGATTAAAGGGGCATGTACAAACCATACATTGTGTACTAAACAATGGTAATTTGCAATTAACGCTAAGACGTTTAATGCAAAAACCCATTTTATTAAAGGTTACTCATACATTCAGTAAACCTTTTCAAATTATTTCACTTTGTTATCCAGCTGCTGTTTTGTCTTGTATTAAACATGATGATATCGTGTGATGTCATTTTGTAAGATGCACCTTGAACAGTGTAACCGTAATCTCCACATTCTCAGGCACCTGCCACACCACCGTCCCTCTGTAAGGGTTCTTGATGCCTGGCTGCCAGCCATGAAGCTGAAAATACAAGTTACAAGTAAGCAGGAGGTATTTATAGTCAATACCCTGTATTTAATCAGAACCAGAATCAGAATCTGAAAACTTTACTGATCCCAGAGGAAACTGCACAGACACACAGAGACTAGAACAATATAAAATAAAACGTCTGAATAAATGTAATACAACTCTGCAGAAAAAAAACTCTATATGAAATACACTATGCTATAAACACAAATGCCAGGGTATTAATGTTACAGATAAGTAACGTACGGTTAAGTGCATTACTAGTAACATAAATGGTATTTAGGACATGTTACTGCACGTAATAGAGATCAGTAGAAGATAAGTATTATAGCCATAGTGATATTTCACATGGTAAGAGACATAATCACATGGTACTGCACATAAAATAATTTAGCATCCAATAAGAAAATTGCACAGTATTGCACATGGTAGACTATTGCACATTATAATAAGACAATAATGCACATAATGATAATGATTTAAATTTAAAAAAAATTACATAACAAAACAGTATCAGGTTATTCCACAGATTATTGTGTAGGTGTGTGACAGACGGAGGAGTTACAGAATCTGGTGGCAGAAAGGAAGAAGGATTTTTTGTGGCATTCAGTGGAGCTCTTTATGCTGGCGAGTCTGTGGCTAAAACTACTTCTCAGTTCAGCTACAACACTGTGGAGTGGGTGATCAGCATGGTCCATGATGGACTGAAGTCTAGACAATCTTCGCCACAGCTTCCATTTTGTCAAGTTCCTCACCCACCACTGAGCCAGTAAGCATATTGGTATCTGCCACTTTCATGCTGCCACCCCAGCACACCACAGCATAGACTACAGACTCATAGAACAGACACTACATAGATCTCTATAAGATCAGAGTCTACATAGGAAGTACTTTGACCCTTCTTGTATGTGGCCAGTTCTTTGACCAGTCCAGCTTATTGTCCAAGTGCACACAAATGTACTTGTTGTTCTGAACAATATCCACATCCACCCCCCTAATGGACAATTGAGTGACATGAGACCATGACCTTCTCAGGTCCACCAGGACTTCTCAGGACCATACTTCGGTCTTGTTGATGTTGAGCTCCAGTTGATTCAGCTCACACCAGTCAACAAAACTGTCCACAGCCATCCTATTTTCCGAGTCGTCCCCATACCTGATAAATCTGACTATTGCCGTGTCATCTGGAGATTGCAGCCCTCTGTGTTGTACTTGAAGTCAGATGTGTACAAGGTGAAGAGGAACATTGAGAGAACTGTTCCCTGAGGACCTCCAGTACTACCAGTACACATGTCTGTAGTTGCGTGTACTGTGATCTGTCAGGTAGTCCATAATCCACAAGACTAAGGGAGCATGAACCTGCATAGCAGATAGCTTACTCCCCAGCCAGGCAGGCTGAATGGTGTTGAAGGAACTGGAGAAGAACATGTGCGCTTTCTTCAGTACAGCAACCAGACATGATGTTTTCCACACCACTTATTTTCTTGAGACAGAAGCTCAGGATGAAGATCCTCAGCAGTACTCCACATAGCTGGGAGACGCAGCACCTGTGGGCTTTTGCCATCTGGGCCTGGCAGGATGGAGTCTGCATAGTTCTTTCCTCACTTAGTCTTGGACGATGGACGGTCCATGGGTGTCAGAATCATCAGCAGGAATAGAGAGGGTGGAGGCTCTAGCAGGTGAGATGGTAGAAGAAGGAGAGAGGTAGGAGGAGAGCCACATTCTCTTGAGGCACTGATGGAGGAAGCTGGTGCGCTGGGTGCCATGAAGGTCAGGCTGGAGCTGGAGGAGATGCTGTGATGAGGCCTATTGTCGAACCCGTTAAAAAGCAGGTTAAACTCATTGGTCCTCTCGACATCACCATCAGTGGAGCTGAAGCCCATGATGGTCTATACGCCCCTCCACACAACCCTGGTATTCTCCTGTTCTAGTCTTTGCTACAGCTTTCTCCTGTAGTTGTCCCTTCCTTCCTTCTAACTACACAGATAAGCAAACTGGGCCTCGTTGGCTGCCTCGCTGTCACCTGACCTGAATGCTTCTCATTCAGGTGGGCTTTGATGTCTTTGATGACCCATGGCTTGTTGTTGGAGAAATGTATGGGTTTAACTAGTACAGTGTTAGTAGCCTCACAGACTGTGTCACAGACTACATAAATGTCCTCTTCATGCAGCTCATACAAAGCCTCCCTAGTCCGTAGCAAGCAAACAGTCCTGCAGGGCTGCACTGGCCTTCTTTGACTACTCCCTCACTGTCCTGATAGTGGCTGACTGCCTCCTCACCAGTAGTAGGTAGTTGGGTAGAAGGCGCACCAGGCTGTGATCAGAGGTGGGATGGCTGTGCAGCTCTATCCCTCTTTGACATTACCATTCAGCAAGTGAAGTGTCTTGTTTCCTCTGATGGGACAGTCCATTAATGGTGTGTATACGCTCAGTGTCCTGTTCAGAGACGTGAATGAAGTCCCTGGAGATGTCCGGGTGCCTTGTTTGGAGTCCTGCAGTCACAGAGTCGATGATGTCACAGAGTAGATGAGTCCTCCCCCTTGTGCTTTCCACTATCGTGGCAATACGCTCATGCAGCCATGTTTCTGTAAAGCATATCAAACTGCACTAACATAATTCTCTCTTGTGTCTGACTCATGCTGTAAGCTCGTCCATCTTATTGTCCAGTGACCTCAAGATGCCCATAATAACAGAGGGGAGATAGAGGTGGTATTGCCTCCTCCGCTGCTCACCAGACTGTTGCCCATTCCTCGCTGCTCTGTTCCCTCTCCCTTTTGCTCCTCTGCTGGTTCCCCTTTTCCTCTTTACCCTTTTCCCATATCTCCAATGTCCGAGATGACCACGCTGTGCTTTGTAGCATCTTGCCTCAGGGAGAACAGCTGGCCACAGGTGTAAACAAAGGACTGGTCACTGCCGCTAGCTGTGTTAGCATTAGCAGCATGCAGGCAGCCCAAACAAAGAGCCATAAACACCAGAAACGCAGAAATAACTCTCCCACCCATCATGGTTAGAGAGGGCACAACTTACTGATAATGTATATAGTGCATTATTGTTGTAAACAAAACAAGAAGGTTTAAAAACACTAAAATACGAAGACGGCACATCACGCAGACATAAACATGCACTATATATTTATTTATATATTTTACATTTGTTCTAATCCGGTTTGTTCTAATCCGGTTGTCCCACAGTTTATTGCTGTCTACACACTCAACAATTCTGCTGCTCGAATACAGAAGGTCATCATACTGTATTCACTCACGCTTGTATGGTTACTGCTCCTGTCAACCGTAAATTATTATACTGGGTTTTTGTTTTTTTTGCACTCTCTCTTTAGTTCTGTCCTGCCCACACTTAGTCTTGTTGTGTTCTGTTTTTTGTTTTAGTTACACCATGGTCCTACAGGAACACTGTTTCAAGCCACTGTGTACTGTGTACACTTACTAGACTCGATAGGTTTTTAACGACACTTCTGCAGCACAAATACTATTGAACGGTACATAAATGTTTATATATACATATATTACTGTATGTCAAGTGGACTGCTGAAGATGTACTAAATATTATTTAATTAATGTATGGTATTATTCGTGAAAGAAACCTATCTGACACAAATCTGCAGGTAAAGAATTTAGCTCATTTTGCCTATAACTCTCACTCAGCAGTGCTATACAAAAAAAAAAGTGTGATACTGCTGCATCAAAACTATGCACCACCTGCACCAAATGCCACACATGGGAAAGCTTACTTAGATCTGCTCATGAGAGTAACTTGACAGAAACACAGATGATATACAGCACTTTACTTCACAGCTGTAGAGGCTGAGACCAAAAAAGCAATGCAGCAGAATCCACTTCCTCTCCTCACCTTAGTGCAGATGCGTCTGTTCCGTCTCGTCCAAACCACCCTGAGCTTATCTGGCTGCCTGCAGAAACACAGAGTGTAAAATTAGCATAAGCTAATGTTCAATGTTCATACACTTATTTTCAAAAGTTTTGAAAAATATACACAGTACTGTACACAGTGTAGACATACTTTTTTTAAACTATACACAAATTTATTTTTGGACATTTCATTAAATTCACTTCAGAAGAACATTTTCAGATCAAACAAATCACTACATAGTAAAAAATCCCTATACTGTATAATACAGTATTATACGTCTAACTGAAACTCTGTTGAAAACACTGATAATTGTAGTGTTACTCTACTGAAAACACTGATTATGACACTGTACCTAAAATGTAATGGTCGTGCCCCATTAGGCACAGCAAAACTGAATGCCAAAAACATTTTCTCTGATCCAAACTATTACTGTAAGTACAGTAGGATCTCAGCAAAGATGAACGCCCTGGTTAAATGTGACAGAGGGGGAAGCTAGTTTTTAGTCATGTGGTGGGGGATGAGGTAGGATATCATCATGGGTGTACATTGTAGTTATCAGGTTACTCAGCTGACCCACTTCCAAGACAGCACTAGTGTAGCAGGAAAATCCCATACGCTTCTCACTGCTCATAAAGCTATGTGTTCGTTTGTATGACATATATATCCCTTCCTAGAACAGCAGTGCCAGTCGAGAATCAGGCTTTACCTTTCATGTCCCAACAAATATGCAGAGGGAAAAACTGATCCCAGAACAGGACTCCTGTTCTGATAGGCCTCAAGCAAGGAGTACAGGCCCGTATTACTGGACAGGGTGAGGAAATGTCTCAAGTGCTGTCATGCAGTACTGAGGCATTACTAGTAAAGGAAGTAGGTACCGTATCAGTTTTTGTTCTAACCTCCTGCCTATGTTCATGCAAAAATGAGTGCTGTACATGTAAATGAGACAATGAGTCATACATTGTCTACAGGGAAGTAGAATTATATAAATGCACACTCCTATATAGGCAGAAATAAATGAGTGAAATACCTACAGTACTAACTTAAAACATGTTTGGTTGTATTCCATGAACAGTAGGCTATAAGTTACTCTTAAAGGTAACAGAATTTGTGACCTTGGGTTTATGAGTATGTGTGTTTACAGCAGGCCGCTGGTTACTAGGAAGTGTTACAGCCAGGAGCAGAAAGAAGGGGAATTGCAGATATCAGCTAAGACTTGCTCTACCTCAGAGTTCTATGGTTTATAGTCAAACAGGTCTCTCTCTGAGGAGGGTGTGGTCCTGCCTTACTCACCTCATACCAAACGAGGAGGCAAACATGCTGATGCCTTTCAACCCCACTCTTATCAAGCATTCCTGACTGATTCACTGGATTTGGGTACATGGGGACAACCATGACTAAAACAAGTTCCTAAGATTTACTGTACTGTACTGTAGCTCTAACACTGTGTTATGATATATTAGAAATCACATGATACAATTTTTCTTTTTCAGAACCACAACTTTGACACTGGCGAATAGCTAGGTGCTCATTTTGATCTTAATGTTAGGCTGCATGTGGCTACAGTTATCATGAGACCTTTACTTTACTTTGATTTAGTTTTGCACTGTAAGCAATTGTGAGATTTTTAGGCCAGATTCCTTACAGAATCCTCTCATCTTGTCTCCTTTGATAACCAATCCAGCCTTTTGTACTAGTATCAACCTGCCATCAGTGTTTTCCCCCATCATTAAACACTCTGGCTTGGATAGGGCGTGGGTATTAGGATTGAACTGGCAATAATTACTTTCTGGTGTCCAGTTTTTATGTTGTATTTGTTCATGTTTTGACCAGTAAAATTCTCAACCTATTTTCAAATGTAAATATGAATGAAATTCAGATCCCAAGCCTGACCATGATCTGATCTTTGACTTGACAGTGTTGATATAATGGGTGTTTAGACCTAAGCAATCAAGCCTGTACAATGAAGAGCAGATCTACTTGCATTTTAGACCTGACAGTCTAAATAGTATATAATGTTGATTTAAGAAACTATTAACACTGCTTTCATACATGTTTATATAAATATTTGCAAATTACTCTTTGGCCCAGCTTAAATGAACTCCAAGTCAAATCACTGCACTACTCGAAAATACATGTACAGGGAACGTACAGTGTATTCACATGAGTGATGTATTCAGTATACGTTTAAAACTAGTGATGAGTGATGAGGCTACCCACATGTTTGTGGACACCATCTTCATGTTCGCGCCACTATAGATGATCCTTAAATAATCCTAGGACCAAACCGGAAAGAAATTTGAGAAAATGCTGAATTACCAACATGAACTGAGGGGCTCTCCAATTTTATTGTAAAAAAGCAGGCAGTTTCTTTGCAGTTCATTCACAGTCTGGGTGGTTCCTGGCTTTCACTGTAGACCTCCTGACATCCCTTCAAACAGTCATTACGAAACTGGGAAAAATGCTGATGAGTCAATCTACCAGGATGTACATGGCATCCAGACAATAATTTCCTCCGAGTACAGATGTGGAGTGTATGCACAGAAGCAGTAGAGCAGTGAGTGCGTGTGTTTGTGCGCCGACTAAAGTGGAGGTGGAGGGTGAGAGCGGCGCTGGCCTTCGGGTCTCACATTGCAGGTCATTCTGAACAGCAGCTGTACAAATGGATGAAGAGCCAGCCTGGCAGCTGACAGAATCATGAGGCCAACCAAAATAGCCTGGGAAAACGGCAGCCGCATGGATATTAGGCACCTTATTAAGCTCAATAAATTGTCCGCAAGACGTATGACAGGGATTTGTCATTATCTAGAACAGTGCTCTGTGGCATAAATTAAAAATGTGTTGCAGCGCAAATTAAAAATGACCATCAATGAATAAAAAATGACAATTCCGATCTGCTTGTTTACTTGCTACTGCAGATAAAACAGTATATTATACTGAGTTACTGCACAAGTGGCGACATAAACGGTCCAAAAAAGATGCTTGTGCCACATCCACTCTCCTTAGACACGACGAATTAAAAAAAAACACAATTAATACATTTTAGAAAAAATAGGAAAGAAAACAAGGTTGAATGACAAGGTTGTCCTTTGACCATGATGATCTGCTGTAGCTTAGTTGGACGTGAAGAGCATCTAAGCCTGAACAGCTGAGTCATACTGGGCTTTTACAGATATTCTGGGGCCAGCTACGCTACGCTGGAGTCATGTGGGTCTTCACAGAGACCTGATTCTATAATGAATGTCATGGGATACCACGTACAAGAGTCTTGTCTATCATCCCAGGGAAAGTGTCTAGTTCTTGCCCGGCCACGTTCTTTAATCGGTCAGTCCAGACTTTAAATAGTCTACACATTCTCCTGAGTTATATAGTCTGACGCAGTATTGTGAAAGCGTGTGCCTGCGCGTACTTGTACTTGTATTTGCCAGGGCTGAGTAACATTAGTCGTGGATTTTACCCAGCCACTTCGGAATCTGAATCAGAATCAGAAAACTTTACTGATCCCCGAGGAAACTGTTTATGCTACAACTGCACAGAGACACAGAAATGTTTTTATCTAAAATAAAAATTCTAAACAAATCCAATAAAAACTCTGCAGTAAATATACTATATGAAATACACTATGATATACACACAAATGCTGGGCATTAATTCTATAGACAAGTAACTTACAGTTAAGCGAATTACTAGTATCACGAATGGTGGTTAGGAGTCTTAATAGTAGATAAGTAATACTGACACAAGTAGTGATATTCACATGGTAAGACTATAATAAGATATTGCACATAATGAAACGATTTAGGACCCAGTAAGAAAACTGCACATGATCTTGCAGTGATCTGTTTCAGTGACCAAATATTATACGCTACCAGCTATAAAGCAGCGTAATCTGATTAATATCTTTCTACATAAACTGGCCCTCACTTGACAGGCCTCGACACTGCACGCTGTGAACAGTGACACTCTCTGCTTAACATTCATGACATCCAGCCTCTTTCAAAAAAAACTCACTTAAAACCAACAGCAGGGTTTACTGTAATGAAACAGTCCACTAGGGAAAAAAATAAACACTCTTTGCTAATTATGGCCTCGCGAACGCAGGCCTAAAGTCCAGTCAGCAATTCAAACAAGCAACACATGTTTACTGCACATATGAGGAGACGTCTGTAATTTGAGGCATCTTATTGATACATTCAGACGCTGTAGTCCAAACGAAGAAACAACACACTGTATGACTGTAGAGTATTTCGGAAGATTGGCATTCATTGGTAAGGTCAAATTTCAAGCTACATCACAACTTTTTTTATACGGTTTTTTTATTGCTTACTATCCTTACATTGCACCAAGTGTTCATTTTTAGATGATGCTAGTTCAACTTTTATTTAAAACAACATAAAATGCCATAAAATTTACACAGTCTTCCTCTTAGCCCAAATGTAAATGATCAGCCAAGGTGTTTTTGGTGTCTGAAGCTTGCTTCTTTAGTTTTGCACTGAAGCTATGAGGCAAATGTAACCAACAACTAATGGAAGTAACACTTCATTAGGTGTCATGACACCTACTTTCACCTACTTTCATGATCATTAACACAACCATACATAGACGTGTGTAAAGGGTCATTCCAACAAACATGAGTTGTCAAAAAGGCCACTTCAATCAGGTTAGGCATAGTTTTACCAATACGTTTTACTGATGCTTGTTGGAGTAACCCTTTACAAATGTTTATGTAGGTTTACGTCAGTTGTCAGGAAAGGTTCATGTAAGTCTCACCTGGCCTTACAGTCCTTCAGCAAAGTGTTACCATGGAAGCGTATACTCCAACAGTTAGCACTGGGAAAACTGCAAGTCTAAATAATCACACACTCTTACCTGAAACCACGTCAAAGTGTCAAATAGATTCAAATCATTTTGCCTGTGAGGTTTCTGCCACTGCGTGACATGTAACATGCTGTTTTGTATAAAAATGGACAAAATTATGGACACAGTTCAGGCTTCAACATGGTACTCTGACAACATACTTTTGACCATTTCTATGTGCATGAAGGACATACTGTTGGATGTAATGGCTTGTGTATGCTGTACATACCTACAGCCTTACAGACACTACAGTTACATGTTGTTGATGTAGCAGCATTTGAGTCAATTCTTCTGGGTGGTGTGGGGGGGGGGCGTCAATTACACTTATTGCTATAATAATATTACAGAAATGTAATAATCTCTGTTATTACATTACAGCAGGACCCTGTGTTCCAGCAGAAGCCTGGATTTATTGTACTGAACTAAACAGCAGCAGCCCATCATTAAATATGGCTTCTAGGATTATGACACTCAGACAATTCTTAGACACACACTGCGTCACAACACACACAGCGCAAGCTAAGGATGTTTTCTTTTATCAGTGAAGCAGCAGACAACAGATAATTTACTCCTCCCTCCAAGCTAGAGAGTAAGGTGGATTAAATAAACGGGCATTTCTCTCTGGTCACTGAAATATCTCAGTTTGACCAAGCTCCAATTAGGACAAGTTTGGATGTGTGATGGGGGGCTGGAGGTGGGTTATGCAGAGCTTGCTGGCACCTAAGTCAATTAATCTGACATGCTTCTCTTATAATATAACATGAATTAGATATACACCTAGAACAACTTAGCCAGTCTGTATGCTGCAGTAATAAGCCTATAATAATCAAGAGGAGGACCCACTATTTACGACTCTTTAAAAAATACACTGTAAAACTAGTTTATTTTTATACATGTTCCTCTTCTAATAATAGTTAACATTTCAGTCTAAAACTGAATTTCATGACTGCTTAACTTCCCAGTCAGTTTCACAGCAGCTGCTGAATACAGTTAATAGTTGATGAAGAACGAGTCTGAAGATTAATAACTGGATTTGAGGAGGTGAAAGAAAAACTTGATGATCAGAGTGCAGCTGAACAGCATAAACAAATTCTATATCATCACGAGTTACTGGCAAAAGGAAACTGAAAGATTAAGCTGTGTTGCTGGAAACGATGTAGAAACGATGCACAATTTCACACTATTTGAACCGAAGATGTAAAAGAAAAGTTTTCAATGCAGAGGTTTGTGAGAGAGCTGCCATGTAGAGGAGTAAAGCCCTGAAGTGCAGACTTACTGTTCTGCCCATCAGCTCTGCAGGACTCCTCATGACAAACATTAGGGCAAACACAACAACAACAACACGGAAGTGAGTTGATAAGGAGTTATACAGAGCCTTACAAGACTTTCTCGACTACAGATTACCCCGGAGAGTGAAATAAGCACAGTTTCACACAGTAAAAAACACACTTCTTCTTGGTGGTGGACTCTCCAGGTCAGGTCAGGGAGTAATTAGGCTAACTCCTGCTGCATCACTTCAGGGAGAACAGACCCACTTTCAGAAGCTCCGAAAGACCTGACGAAGATCTTTAAGAGCTGAGTGGTTCAGAAATCGTGTTATAGGCTGGAAAGGTTTGGTGGACTCACCACTTTTTCGTGCACTCCACCGTCAGCTCCGAGAAAGACGCCACGAACTGGAACTTGGACGCCCTTTTGCCCACACGCTGGAGTCTCTTCCACACTGAAGTCATGGTTGCACGTTGATTTCCCCCAAATAAATGTAGGACAAATCGTGTGGAGAACTAAAAGCTACATTATTAGAAGACTTGTGAGAAACAGGCTCCTCGGACTCCCCTCTCTGTGGCTGTGCCGCGCTCTCATGGAGAGAGCATGTGTGTGCGCACTCCTCACTCACTATACACTACATGGACAAAAGTATTGGGACACCTCTTAATTCAGGGTATGGGCTAGACCCCTTACTTCACTATCCAGCGAAGAGCAATGTTAACGCTTCAGCATACCAACACATTTCGTTTCTAACTTCGTGGGCGCAGTGTTTGGAGAAGTCCATTTTCTACTCCAGCATGACTGTGCCTCAGTGCAAAAAGCAAGACATTGTTGGATGAGTTGGGTGTGGAAGAACTTGACAGGCCCACACAGAGCCCTGACCTCAACCCCATCCAACATTTTCGGGATAAACTGGCCTTCTCGTCCAACATCAGTGCCTGAACTCATCAATGCTCTACAGAATCAATGAATGGGCAGACATTCCCACAGAAACACTCCAAAAGCTAGTCGAAAGCCTTCCGAGAAGAGTGGAAGCTGTTATAGCTGCAAAGGGGGACCAATTCCATATTAAAGTCTTAGTCTATGAATTTGAATGCAACGTCATTAAAGTCCCAGTTGATGTAATGATCAGGCATTCCAATACTTTTGTCCATATAGTGTAGCTCCAGAGTCATATCAGAAGCACAGAGAAACAGCCTGAAACACGACACAGAAATGGACATTCCTACCTTGTACACACTTATAAAGAAACCTAAGAGAACTTTTTTTTGTGAGAAAACCCCAAAGTTTGAATACAACCCTACACAGTTGAATGAAACCCCTAGAGTGTTAAATTACACCTTATATAGGGTTAGGAGGTGCTGAATTGAAGTAGACACAACAATAAGTGCTGAAACCCACCAAAATCACTAAGCCTGGCCCTGAGTGGCTCGTTGCTTTTAATATGATGATTGCATGCTGCATGTTAAGTGTTCTAAAAACAATTTAATGCATTTACATAAGTGTCAGGGTAAACTGGTCTCCCACCAAAACCTGTAATTGTTTAGAGTAGGCTATAGTTGGAGAGCAATCATGCACCACGGAATGAGGACAAAACTTCCAGTCACTAAAAACATATTGCTGGTATGTACATATTTTTGTATATAAGTATTTTTTATTCTTATTTTGCATAGCTAGTTGCACACTATAGCAAACACATTCACCTCATAAGTAGCCTTTTCTCATCAAAATTCCCACAGCGACCAGTGTGGTTTCCCATGTTGTGTAACATTCATGTTCATATGTCATAGTTTTACAGTGAATCTTTCACCTTAATAATCCAGAATCAATAATAAAAAACTTTGAATATCAACAGAGGAGCTATATGAGCCTGTTAGCTATTTAAATATAATTACTTTTCACCTCATTTTCACCAAACTTTTCACCTAACGATTTTCTTATGGACAATGTATATGCATTTTATTTCACTCAGCAGCATCTAACACTAAGCTAAAATTTACATTAAACTACCTTCTTGGATCAAAAATAAGGATGCATTATATTTAACTCCCCAATACAACATGTTGATTCCATAGGACCCGTTTCATGCTATACATATACTCAGATTAAAAAAAAAAAAACTGAGTCAGTAGAATTGTTTCGATCTTTTAAGATTTTGCCATTAGAAAAGTGCTACAGGTTGTGAAGAATCTAACTGAACACTGTTCCCTGAATTATGGTTAGGAGAGAGGTGAGCAGATATCAAGGCTGTGCTTGTGTTGATTGAAGTTAACTCATGAGGTATGTTGTTGGAAAACTGGATCTTCCTGTCCGTGACAGGTGTACAATTTATCTACAGTACCGTGCAGAAGTCTTAGACACCGGAGTAATGATAAAAGCTTTTTAGTTGAAAAATGTATATTTGTGTTTATATATATCTACAAATAAAATGAAAATGGTAAATGGCGATTTTATGTGTGTCTATGTGTTTGCTTCATCATTCCCAGAGCTCTCCTCATGTATTACATTGTAGTTCTCATCAGATACCTCAAATATCTGGTTCAGCTTGATCAGTACTTCATTAGATGAAATCAGCAGCTGCCAATGGAATTTCTAAAGACACTGATGTGACCGCTATGCTTTAAAGTTAATTACTGTAGGGGTAAATTAAACCTTATACGATATAGAATGAACTCCTACTGTGTTTAAATAAGCCTTCGTGTCATAGTTCTGAAGTAGCCCCTAAAGTCCTGAATAAATTCTTAAATGTACCCCTACGGTGTAAAATTGAATAAAACTGTATACATTACGATACATTTTTAAATTCATCCCTGCAGTGTACAGTGAAACTCTATACAGTATTGAATAAAACTGTATGCATTGCGTTACATTTTAAAATTCAACCCTGGAGCGTACAGTTCAACGCTACACTGCTGGATTAACCTCTGTAGTGTTTATTTAAATTTAGCTGGACACAAATAAACACTGTACAGTGTCATTCAACACCAGGGATTTTTCTGCGTACTAAGCATCATGAGTGTATAATCTGTAACAGAGTTTGACTTTGACTAAAGTTGAACTCCGTGATAAACTGGGTGATAAACTGTGGTGTTTTTTCACCTCATAGCCTTGTACGGTCATGTTAAATTGCAGACTAGCAGTTGTGTGTGTTTTTGATTACCTGTGTTTGTGAACTCATTTATCACCCAGGGGTGGAGCTGACAGCATGCAAGGCCTGTGAGAAATTGCTGTGGGATGCTCTTGGGCAAACTGGAAGCAGGCCTGTTATTTGGCAAGGGAATACTGAATTGATACAAGGAAACTTTATCTATTATCACTTGAGGTGTACACCTAGTTGTACTTAACTAGATCTTGGTTTGTTTTTACACTACAGCACTACAGACATCACTGACTTTAATAGTGGAGCAAAACGTGAAACCCTATACAGTGTGTGCACGGTGTGTTACATGTGTGGCTAAAATGAGGACTGACTTGAGAAGGCAGGTGTTGCAAAGGCCTCACAGATCAATAAATAATGCTTTAACCTTCAATAAGCTCATATTGGAGCTTCTGGCATCTTCTTCAGGGTGGTCCAACAACGACAAGGAATATATATAAATGCTGGAGGTGGTGCTGGCGTGTCCCAATCCTGATCCTGCACATTTTCGTTTTTTTCCTTCCTCCAACAAACCCATTTCAACAGAGGAAACCCAAGAGGCCCGTACGAGGACCACACTTCAGTTCCTCACTTTTATTATCTACATAACTTATTGATTTCATAATAGTTACTGATTAATTTTGATGTTGACTGAACAATATGTCAAAGGGAGCATGAGAGGTTTGTATTCTGAACAGCTTGTTCTTTATCCCATGAGTTTGAAGCAGGTAAAATGTGCAGAGAAATGGATTAGATTCCTGGATTATGAAACACTGGACTGTTAGACACCGAGCAGAGAAAATTCTGCAGCCTTTCATTTCTGCAAGTCTTTACAAGAGTGTGAAATGTCTATATAAAGCAAGAAACTACTATCAGATACTATCAGCTAAACTGGCAGAACAGTAATCTTCAAAAAGGAGAAGTCTAGTGCACTTCAAAGCTTAAACCGGTTTTTAAAGGGTGGTGAGGCAAAAAAAAAAAAACTTTGCATGTGTTTGAAGGCCATTCTGCCATTGCGCCTGCTATTGAGGCAAGAATGGGCCTGAAAAGAGTCTAATAGGAATTTCATCAATTTTGCATTGCTGGTGCTGTAATGTAGGAAAGCAGAAAAAAAAACCATCAAGGAATCTGTCCAAACTGCAAATGAAGCAGCATGTGGAAATAATTTCTCTTTTCACCACTGAATTTCTCTCTTGCTTTGCTGTTTTGCACTATACATACATACATACATATACATGTACATGCCTACATATACATATATATATATACACACATCTTTGTACCTTATACACACACATACACTTAGAACAATACAATTTTTCTGTTTTGTTTGTTTTTTGTATTGAAATTCAAGCAGTTCAATGTCTTATTATTCATTCTACAGAAAGTTCTTCCCAACTATGTTGCAGAAGTTCCCATAAGTGTGCGGCCACTCCATGTTTTCCAGCTTACCATCTTGCTCTTTTTTTCTGAGGTAGTTCTGGCAGAGCTTGGACTTATGTTTTGGGTCACTGTCTTGCTGTAGGATGAACCTGACCAACTAGGCACACACCAGAGGGTCCTGCATGGCGCTACAGAATTATTTCCTACTTCTGGGTAACCTTACCATTTTTAAACCTCTCGCAGTTCAGCGCTGTCCTACCATTTCATAATATTCATTGGACTTGAACTGTTTCAATTTCAATAAAAAAAGCTTGAAATACTGGGGTGTTCTAAAACTTTTGACCGGTAGTGTATATGCACGTGTACATACACACTCACAACTGTATATACACATATACACACATATATGTAAATAACGAGCCGAAGATACATACTGTCATCTCTTTCTGTGTTTAGTTACATTACTAGATTGACAAGTCTGTGAACGTAATCTTCCACCAGCGTCACAGCGGGATACAGCTTGCCAGAAGCTGTAGGAAACAGCTGGATGTGGGAGGAGACAATGAAGGAGGAATTAGAGTGAGTGAATAGATTTGGGTGGCTCAGTTGACTGGCACGACTCTGTAGTGCTTGTGGCGAACTATTTTAGGTTCTAAGGAAATGAACTGGAAGTAGCTAGTTGTTCCTATATATTATCACCATCTGCATTGTAAAGGCATTCCCTAATGCGGCGCTACAGCATTGTTACTATATCAATGTGCAGCGGCCTTTTCAACATTCATCGTTCCTCTAAATAATGGCTTGAGATCACACAGATCACACTACATTACAGATTCAGTCTGTTGCTGTTAATGAACCATATAATAAACCTGCTGAATGTCTGAGAACAAGCAGCAAAAGCATCTAACCAAGAGTGTGATTTCTAATTTAAGAGAATGATGTTGTTTTACTTCAAACATGGACTAAAGAATAATGCAAAATGCATCAAAATCATTGACACAAAAAAGGCCCATACATTCCACCTCGGCCTATTTACTTACTTTCACGGGCTAAATTAAGACAGGATTCCAGGCATAGTTAAGTGGGTCAAATGATGACACATCTGCTCTTGATCGGAAAAAAAAAAATCATCCAGTGCCAAAAAGGAACCAAAAATGCTTTGTGTCATAAATCTAGATATTTTTAAAAAATGATTTGGCATTTAACCCCTTTTTAAGTGCTGTAAATGGTCTTAAGTGAGTAACTTCTCCAAAACAGAGTAACAGTGGAGAGAGAGAGAGAGAGAGAGAGAGAGAGAGAGAGAGAGAGAGAGAGAGAGCGTGCGAGCGCGCGAGTGCGCGCGTGCGC
>JBBIGA010000011.1:6033445-6050426 GCA_037576975.1 Alestes dentex
CAAAAATGAATATAATGATAATTATACATGCAAATTGACCATGACATCAACAAGAAAAGCAGACAGAATAATCCTCACATGACGTTCTGCAGAGGCCTGCAGAGTGAGGGGGTCTTCTTCCACTGCTTAAACACAATGAGCGGCAGGACAATGGCCTAAATGGCCGAATGCCATAATAGGAGTGCATGATGTCATCTGTGCGTTAGGCAGACAGGAGTGTTTATGTCGGAGTGGGTGAGAAGAGGCAGAGCCATCAGTGCTGGGCACAGAGCCTGAGTCACTGTGTGCCTTCTACACACACACACACACACACACACAAACACACACACGCACGCGCACGCACACACACTTTTGTGCTTGTTCCCACACACATTCTGTTCTATGTATTGTGCTACTCAATGGTCATATACAAGACTAAACATGATTTGAAAAAAGCTACAATGAGAAGGAAACAACGCGAGGATGTGAGACATCCTCAGCATGTTTTTGCAGCTCTAAAGAACGTTTTAAGCCCTCAGAAAAGCCATTTTAAAAGTTTCCCACTAAGTCTCAATAGTTACTTCATCTCAGTTACATTCAGCTAAATGTCTAAAGTTTTGAGGAGCACTTAAATTTGTTTTCCCCCCCCGTTACGGTCGACATAAATCGTAAAGCGGGCCTTGCATACTGTGACACATTTCCGAGTGAATGAAGGAGGGTCTCCGAGCATTTCTGCAGGGTTTACAGGCAGCGGTGCTGGAGCTGAGACCCGAAATATAATTGAGTAATATGATTTTTCTTCAGCTAGTACTGTACTGTAACAACCAGAAATCATTAAAATTTCCGAAAACAAGAATTTTGTCTTTCAAATGGTATATAATGAATTACATTTGATGTGATCAGGCACATGAACTAACAGGGAAAATCAGATATTAGGTTGACTTTAACCTAAAAGCTGTGAAACGACTGCCCCCTATTGGTTAGGAGCCTCCATTCGGAATCACTCAACAGATGAACATCGTAAAAACCGTGAAACTTCATTTTGTGGCCCTTTTAAAGTAGTGTACATGTCCAACACTATTAGAATAGGATAGAAATATAAACCAAATTAAAACACATTTATAAGGAAAAATAAGATTTTTTTCCCTCTTCTGTTATGTCTCACTCTAGATAAAGTTGAAAGATACATTTGAGGTCACTTATATAGTTGGCCTGCTGTTACTCAGTCTTACTAGTAGATGGACTTTGTCCAGTCTAATTAGAAACAAAGTGTTTATTTTAAACAACATTTCAATTGTATATGATATGGACTCAATAATGGGTATTACAGGTCTCAACATTCAGGGCTTCCTTGAATTCCCTGTTTTAAGAACTAAATGCTCTCAAATCTACTGATTCCTATGAATATTCTGATTATAAGCCAGTTGCAGTTATAGTAATCCTGTTTCAAAACTAGGGACACTTATAAGGGACACTAAAGTGCTGCCAAGGGGGCCATGTAATGTAGGAACTGTGTTGCAATAAAAAGAGCTGTATGCAGTATGTATACTGTTAAATATTTTAACACAACCATCAACTCCTAGTCTGTACCGTACATCTATAGCATAAATGATCTGTTTTGAATTCATTGTTTCTTTCATGTCACAAAAACACAATTTTATACCCAGTATTGATGTCCATCAATTCAGTTTACAGCAGTTTGGATACATCCATTTGCTCTGTAGAGTATATAAAGAGTGCTTAAACCTGGACCCTCTTTTTGAATGAGACCCAATGCAGGACATCTTATCAGAACAGATGACTTAAAAAGCATAGTAACAAAAACGGCCTGTTTTACTCTAAGAGATAAAGAGAGGTCAGAAAAAGGCCTTTGATACATTTACTTACATTTATCTTACCTGCCCTGAATGATACATAAACCTACACAAAAGTAGACAACAGAGAAACAAAATAAAACAAAACACAAGAAAAGTGCAGCATATGGACCCTTTAATGCAGTCAATCTCTACATTAAGAATCTCTGATGTTCATATACTTTACAATTATTAAGAAATGGGTTTTCTCTGACAGTAAGAAACACCCTGCAACGAGAAACGTGATGCGTTCTGTTTGCAAAATTAATGACTCTCAACTTTAAGTGGTTTATAGTATTAAAGAGACATTGGGATGGTGTCACTTCAAATAAATAGACAGGACAGAAATACCTGAGATCATGCATTCAACATTTCACTGGTCCATCCAAAACACATATGGCTGAGATTAAGCTGCTGAATAATGGATAATGATAATAAAACGCAACACAGCACATCATATTAACAAGAGATGAGTTTACAGAGAAATGCCTCGAGTGAGTTTCCTTGATTCTACACTATTTAGCATATTTTAAAAGATGAAAAGTTCATTTTCTTTGAAACATAACCTGTCCAAGCCCAAAAACATGTAGTAGTTGCTGTTTACACTGCCACTTTTCTCTTATCAATGAATTCTTTAGTCACCTTTATAGACAGGTATACTCATTTACTCCATGCTGGTATTCAGTTGTTTTGGTTGGGGTGAACTGTAAGGGAAGCAGTCTTCTCACAGTTGGCTCCACGTGGTGCTCCCAGTGTAAATGTCTCCTCCACAGAAGGAGATGTTTGTGCCGCAGGGACAGGGTGTGAGATGGTGGCGATAGGGAGTGTATACTGGGGCTGCTCTGGGTTCACCGGTGCTCCTGCATCTCTGCTGAGCACAAGCTCATCAAGACCAACGCCCATCAGCTCACACACCCGAGGCCCGACGAAGAGGCGCACCACAGCCTGCACCTGCTGCAGCTGCCAGAAACTCTCCACCACCACCAGCAGGACCACAAGCCCCAGCACCAAGTAACCTGAGGGCAATTTAGTATTTTACCAAAGAGCTTTGACTTTTGACATGCACAATATGAACAAAAGTATTGGGACACACCTGTTTTTCTGGGTATGGGCTAGGCCCCTTACTTCTAAGTGAAAGACAATCTTAATGCTTCAGCAAACCAAGACATTTTGGAAAATGCCATGCTCCCAACTTTGAGGACACAGTGTTTGGGGAAGAACCTTTTCTGTTCCAGCAAGCTCCATACAGACATGGCTGGATGAGTTCAGTGTAAAAGAACTTGACTGGGTCGCACAGAGCCCTGACCTCAACCCCACCTCAACACCTTTGGGATGAACGGTAACTGAGACTGCGAGCCAGGCCCTCTCGTCCAGCATCAGTGCCTGAACTCATAAATGCTCTACAGAACGAATGGGCACAAATTCCCACTTGAACTCTAAAATCTTGTGTAAAGCCTTCCAAGAAGAGTGGGGACCAACTTCATATTAAAGTCTATATATTTGAATGCAACGTCACTAAAGTCCTGGTTGGTGTAGTGCTCACCAACCAATACTCTTCTCCATATAATGTGCTTTGTAATAAACACATTACAAAAAAACACACATTAGAAATATCTAATTTATATAGTTTGTGTTTTTCCAAATGTAGTCAGTCAAGGTAGACATGATTTGCGCCTCCAGTTTGCTCCAGATTCACAGCACTGGGGCTGTGAAACTAATGTAGTTAATGGAGTAACGTGAAAAAACCCTATTGCCAACATTGTAATTCAATTTGAGTCCGCAGGTTTCTCTTCATCAAGTCAAACCACCCTAAATTACTGTTTACTTTTCAACTAATGAACTATAGACATTCGAACACTGTTGGAATTTCCCTTTACACACAAACTGTATTTTTATTTTTGGATGATTTATATAGTGTACTTTTTACATTATACTGTTGTGTTGTATAGTTCTTAGTCTTCTGGTTACGCTGCTCTTACTTTCTTTTTTTGGCCTTTCCACTTTGCTGGCGTGATGCAAATTTATGAATAAGATAAGATAACCCTAATAAAGGGTTATCTTATCTCTGAACTGAATGATAATCAAACTAAGAGGGAAAAAGGACTCACAGGAAGTGGCAAACTCCAGACCCTGCTGTGCCGCCTGGCTGTGTGTCCTCCCAGGCAGATAATCTCCCAGTCCAATGGTGCTGAGAGAGATAAAGCAGTAGTAGAGCGACTCCAGAAAGCTCCAGTCTCGCTCCAGCAGGCAGAGGGCAACAGCAGGCAGCAGAAAGAACAGCACGGCCGTGCACACCACTAACATCCCACAGTGCAGCAGAGCGGCCGAGTTGTGAGACAGACCCCAGTAGATCTGGAGGGAGCGAATGGGCGCGTGGGTCACTCGGGGCAGCAGAGCGTGCGTGAGGCAGGAGAGCAGCAGGAGCGTGAGGGGAATTCCCACCAGACAGTAAAGAATGCAAAACACACGGCCTTCATCCGACAGCGGGATGGTGGTGCCATAACCTGCGGAAACAAAGTAGTTAACATTTTGTGATCAAAAACATTTGCATGTGTTTGTCTCTGCCTTGTTTCACTAATCACTCACATCATCAATATCGATTATCTGATTACAACGACACCTGTCACATGGTGGGACATATCAGACAGCAAGAGAAGAGTTCGTTCTTGAAGTCGATGTGCTGGAAGCAGGAAAAATGGGCAGGTATGAGGACAAGATCACCTTTAGTTAGTTCCATGGACGGGATATTTGCATTGTTACAGAACCAAAGTGGACAGTACAAGAGAAGAAAGTAGAAGCAACCTATAAACTACACAATATAAAAGAACTGTACACTCTACTATATATATAGACTATATATAAATAATAATATTAAGAACTGCTGATAATATTTCTCCTAATTTCAAAATAAAAATGTTGTTCTTTAAAGCAAAATTTTAAAGGAAATGACAAAACTTCAAAATAAGAGAAACAAATCTGTTGTTCACTTCGACATAATTCTAGTAATAATTCTAGTAATATTTTGCCACCCAACTGGTCACACTGCGAGAGGAGAACAGCGGTTTTTCTATGGCATGGAATGTTTGTCATACTCGTAGAGATGCTGATTTAAAAATACATTGAAGGTCTCCTAATTTATTCCAGAAGTGTATTGTACTACTGCACCAGAGATATTGCACGTGTTGCACAAGAAATTGTGCACATGAAAGCGTCATTGTACTTATTAAGGAATCTGAGTAACTTTGGCAAATTACAAATATGATGACTAGTCGACAGGCTCATGGGTGCCCAAGGCTCGTGGATGCTACCCTGTCTGAGAAGAGCTCCTGTAGCACGAATCGCTGAAAAAGTTAATGCTGTTTAGATGTAAAAGTGTCAGATAACACAATGGATTCGTATGGGGCTGTCCACCGGCAAAGGCACGTCCAATGAGCATCACAACTGGACCAACTGGAGAACTGGAAGAAGGTTTGATGAATCACATTTTCGTTTTTATCACATGGACAGGTGTGTGTGTGTGTGTGTCACTTTCTTGAGGCAGAGATGGCACCAGGAGGCGCTATGGGATGAAGGCAAGCTGGCGGAGGCAGTGTGATACTCTGGGAAATGTTCTGCTGGGAAACCTTGGGTCTTGGCATTCATGTAGATGTTACTTTGACACAAACCACTTATCCAAACATTGCTGAAGACCAGGTACACCCCTTCATGGCAATAATATTCCCTAGTGGAAGTGGCCTCTTTCAGTAGATGATGTGTCCTGACACACAGCAAAAAATGTTCAGAAATGGTCTGAGGAACATGAGGAACAAGTTCAAGGTGTTGACTTGGCCTCCAAATTCCCCAGATCTCAATTTGATCAAGCTTCTGTTGTATGTTCGGGACAAACTAGTCCAATCCGTGAAGGCCTCCCCTCTCGGACCTTACAGGGTTCAAAGGATCTGCTGTTAATGTCTTTGAGCCAGATACTACAGCACACCTTCTGAGGTCTTGTGGAGTCCATGAATCAATGGCTCAGAGCCGTTTTGGCAGCACAAGGGGAACCAAAACAATATTAGGCAGGTGGTTTTAATATTATGGCTGATTTATATTTTATATATTTAAGTTGAAAGCTCATCTGTTTCAAAAACAGACCTGCAATAAATGAACTTTGTGGACACAGTCTCGTGGCTGTTACAATGAACCCTGTGGGGTAGTTCATATCATTTGCACTCACACTGCTTTTGGGGAACTTTTCACAAACAGTGGGAGCTTGAGCAAAATGTGTATTTGTAGCAGAGATGTGTGTTGCTCATTCAGAACAATCATCTTGCTTAGACAGACTTAAAATTTCAAATGCTGTAACAAAAACCAAACATGTTGGGTCTTGGGCTGCTTTCCCTACCTATTAAATGTGCAGTTTTTTAATACACTAATACTGGTACTAATTTCAGTAAGAACTCACACAGACAGAACTTTTTTTTAATGGAAAGAAGGACCTCACACAACTTACAACTTAGAGGGCTACATTGATTCTGCTCCATGAGACTTTTCTCACAGAAAGAAGGGAAAATAGGGCGGGCTTACCCGCACCCACCCCGAGTGCAAAACATATGACCAAGTACAAAACATATGACTTCCACTAGGAATTCAGTCTTGGAATGGGATTAGGCCTAAAGGCTAACAGTGAAGGACAAAACTCAAGGTTATAATTCTCTCAGCCGTAGCGGCTACATCTCCACTGTTGCCGTATATAAGTACATGTACTCCTGTTCTGAGCCACACTGCTGTTACTTATAGCAAATAAACTGCAAAAACTCTGCTTTTCCCAATAATTAATCTATTTAACAAATGAATGCACAAGCCGGGTCATGTGCAACTTACAACTGGAATGGGAATTACATCCTCGGGGTACAACCAGGCAGCCGCTGAGCCTCAATACAGACCTGTCCATCAGAACAGAGCCCAATTACATGTATCAGTGTTAAAAGCACAGCAATAAAACATCTTGTTTAACTGTAAGACAGCTGTTTTGGACACATTCAGCCATTTAAACGTTATTAAGTGCACGTGGAAGTGGAAAAAATAAAAGCAAACTAGGCAAAGACTAGTGCAAAGACTTTGAATCATGTTCTGCATTTACCAGCATTTGTGACAGAAACCAAAAACCAACTTTGTTTTTATGTGCACAAGTAGTTTACTGAGCCACAGCAAAGACCTGTCTGTTAGAACAGAGATCAGATACATGCATCAATCTAAAAAGAACAGTAAAAAAACAGACGCATGTAAAATAAATTGTGGCTGTTTTGGATATATTAAGCCACTTAAACGTCATAAGTGCACATGGAACGGGAAAAAAAGAAAAAGCTGAAAGGGACCCTTTAAAACTAATGCTAAGATTTCTGAACATATTTTTATTGCACCCGCAAAAAAAATGCAGTATCGGATAATTAATAGTATCGGCCACCTAAACGAGTGACAGAAGGTCGTTCACTGAAGCAGAAACGCTTAGCGAGAGTAAACACGGGTCCAGACCGTGACTCACCGGTGGTCGTGAGGAAAGTAGTGACGAAAAACAATGATGATGTGAAGTCGAAGTTGTATTCTTCTCCGTCTTCCTCCGAGACCCCCCGTTTCCCAGCAGAGAGGACCTTCCTGATCAGCTCGTCCAGCCTGCCCTCCTCCACACACGGCTGTCTCTCAAGAAACTCGGCCCGGAGGTCTCGAACCTGGGCTACCAGGGCCAGCTCTTCGGGCTGCTCCAGCAGCATGAACACAGCCCCCCCGGCCAGCACGAACAGGACATAAGTGATGATCAGAAGGGTGAAGGCGTGTCTGCGACCGAAAGTCAGCACCGACTCCATCCTTCAGGACTCAGTGCAGGTCACCATACCGAGTAACCAAACCCACAACACTCAAACTTTAATGAAGTGACTCTGATCCCCTGGAGCTACAACACCCTCAGTCAGATTAAAGGACCACTCCACCAGACTTTCAACTTTCCTGCACAATTATATAGTCAGAATGGTTCTAATTTGAGATGGTGCATACAATTAAAAAAATACCACTTTGGGTGTCTCTGCAGTGGTGGTGACCGGGGGTTGATGTCTTCTGAGCTTTTATATGCAATGTTGACAATACAGTGGTGGTAAATCTGAAAGAATACCACTTTGCAACACGCTGCATGCATATATACATATCCTAAATACACAAACTATATGGACAAAATATTGGGACGCTTGACCACTTCACCAACAGGGACTTTAATGACAGTTGGATGACTTTAATAGCATGGTGTTGTCCAAAATGTCTTGGTATGCTGAAGCATTTAGTTTGCCCAGGGGAGTAGCGCAAACTCTTAATTAAGAGGTGTGTCCCAGTATTTTTGTCCATATAGTGTCTCTTGAAACAATGTCCCTCCTCTCAAGAACCAAATCTATCGTAATTTCATGGCATAGTTTTCTATGAGGTAGCTTTTAGACATCTGGTTCTCATCACACCTGCTGTAAACTGTCTCTGCTTATAGATGTCTAAGACATAACATTTACAAGAAACCCAATCATTTTGTAATTACCTCTGGATATTTTAAATACAACTAGAGCAATCATACATTGTTCAAGCATTAAATAAAACAGGAGATTTCTGTGCCCTTGCATTTATTTAACCAAATTTACCTTACATCATTACAAAAATAATGCATTGCAACAACAACAAAAAAATCTTACACCTAAGTGACAAAAACTCATACTTTCTGCATCACTGTGCAGCCCAGTGTTCGCACAATAAATGCTGCCATTTGTCCAAAAGGTCTGTGTGGAGTAACAGTGTGGTCCTCCATCAGCAAGCCCTGAAAACCACAGCTGTTCCTTTTCATACTGGTTCTGTCAGAAGCTCAATCCAGAGTCTATGGTGAAACTAAGGAAGGTGGTTCTAATTCACATCCAGCCAACTCAGGCTGCCCAAAGGGTGCCTTACAATGGCAGATACAGTGAGTAATGGGAGCATGTCCAGCGTCTTACTGGTTTGCTCACTCTCCCAATGACTGGCAGCTTGTGAGCATAGGCCCGAGGTGGAAGGGAGGTGAGTGTTGGGGGTGGAGTGAAACTCGTCTGAAAGCGTCGTCCCTGGCAGCGCCGGCCCATCTGCCGTCCACCAATCAGAAAGGAGAAGGCTGGAGGGCCTGCCTGAGGAAGTGGAAAGCGAGCTTTTGGGAAAATGTCTCGGGACTGGCTGGTCGATCGCCCTGGACGGGAGGAGGAGGACCTGGAGCGAGGGACCGAAGATGATGAGGAAGAAGATCGGGCCAGAGACCTGTATGTATCAAAGTGAAAAAGTGCATGAAAGAGCAATAGCAAACCTTTCTTGTGTTCTTACTGCACTGATGTAGTCCAAAATGCGACTGAGTGCAATGTAGAATCTGATGCATAAAATCTTTGCAGAAAAAAAAAGAATAGCCCTGTTGCCTACAAGCCTTTTCTGTCAAATAAAATTCTTTGTCATAAGTGACAGTGGGTAGATTTGCTGACCATGATGGTAGCCCAACTAATGGCCACTGAATCAAAGAGTCAGGTTGTGAAGTTAGTGTTGGGTCTTGATTTGAAATACCTACCTCCCTGGTGCTGTAACAGCCAAGCTTGGTGGTGCCGGCTCGGTGCGTGGGCTTCCGTCTTGTCTAGGGCTGATGTTCATGTTGGCAGTGAGCTGCGGCATTTTGCGAGTGCTCTCCAGGTTAGCCGCACCACTGCCTGCCTCCTTCCTAGCGTCCGAAGACTGAATGGGGGCAGCAGGTGGGGTGCCACCAAGTTCAGGCCCAGTGCTGAAGCGGACAGCCAAACTGTCTCCAAAGAAGGAATAGAGCTCACAGTACATAGCAGGGAGAGAGACAGGAGTCCACTCCTCCCACTGGCATCCTGCTCCACCTGCCTGTAGATGGCTAGCGATGCCCAAAGGGGGTTCAGATAGAGGTTCAGGAGGGGGGCTGAGGCCTGGTGAACTCTCTCTGAAACCCATCACCCCTCCAGCTGAATTCTGAAGACCAGCTGTGCCACCTTCTGCAGACGCAGTCAGACTCATAGCCTTCATCTTTAACAAGCGCTCCACTGCCACCTGGTGGACCGAGAAAGATACAGCGCATAAGGTGGTATCTAGAGAAAATGTTTTGTATTCTCTTTCTGAGTCAGTGAGAGCACGGGATCTGGTCAACACTTAGCACCATTTTACCACCACTTGTATTTTTCATCACAACCTTGTTTCTTTGAGGCAGATTAAAATCATTAAAACATTATAATCTTGCGGAAATATGCGCAGAAGAAAACAACAATAATTAATAAGTAATAAAAAACTCTGCCTGTCAGACATGAATACGGTTCGGGTTGCGCACATTGTAGCAGCATGTTATGGGCCACAGATTTAAACTTACAAACTCATTAAGAACACACAACGTAACTTACAAGAATGGCTCCATAGACTTTGTGTCCGTCTGCTTTCACCTGTGCGTTGGACACAGAATAATCATCCAGCACGGCCTGCAGATTAGCCCAGTAGGCAGGCAGGTGGGGATATAACACACGCTCAACAGCCTGGTGCAAATACAAAAACAAACATCCTCATCAGTGGGACAAGTAAGAGGGAGAGGCATTTCATGTACATGTCCAGTGTGTGCGTGCAGGTTACCTTCCATCCGAGAGCATGCAGACCGACCACAGCCCCATAGTGAGAACACAGAGGCCGGACTGGGTCTGAAAGAACCTTCTGCAGTGACAGCAGGATCTGATGGTACAGTCCACTCACCAGGTCACCATGAGTCCTACCCCACAGAACACACAACGGCTCAAAAAACATTGAGAGATAAACATGCATTTGACCACACATTTAGACACATCACAAGGTACGATGTGTTGTTGTAGGGTTACTTTTCTATTTCCATACTGTAGTATGGATATGTTTTGTGGCAACATATTTTTTCCATAATTAAAAAAAATAAATCAAATAGAAAGCTATCCAAAAAAAATCAAATAAAGAATGCTATCAAGTGGAGTACACAATGTCCGTGCTCTATGAAGAGGTGATGATAATTTATTCTCATGGAACTTTTTACAGAATGAAAAAAACTGGAAATATATAGCATGGTTGTGGATCAAAGTAAAAAAAAACCCCAAAAACTAACTGAACGTGACTGGCCATTTTTGCAATGAACAGAGGGTTTCTGAAAAGAAACCCTACATCTACCCCTCTGTGTCTGTGGTGCATGTTAATGTATTAGTGAATGAGCTGGTAATGGGTGATGTACCAGAAGATATGGCTGAGAAGCAGAGCAGCATAATCCCTCAGGGTCCAGTGGTCGTTGAGCGGATTAATGGAGGCAGCAAGTGGCTCCAGGATGCAGTACATGACGCTGGAGACGAGACTCCGCACATATGAGCCCAGATACAGATATGGATTCTGAACCAGACTCTTCACCATGTGCAGCAGCCTGTTTAGTTGGTCCAAGTCATGACTCACTGACTTCACCTGAGGGCGATACAATACGTTTACGGTTTCAGAAAAGAGATTAAGCGGAGAATCTACACTTACAGTAATTTAATCAAAAATTAAGCAATCAATCAGACTTGTTAAGAGACAAGCAAAAATGTCACTAAACTGTGGCACTCCAGAACTGGATTTGGGCACCTGTATTTATAAATACCAAACATGTTTAAATAGGAAAGCCACTTACTCCACTGATGACATAAACAAAGTAAGGCAGGAGGGCAGCAATCTTGGAGTTGGACTGCAAATCCAGCAGAGCCACCTAGTTGTATTGAAAAGTATAGCATCAAATTTGAAAATCTGTTTTTAATCTGTTTCTAATCAATATAATCAGTCACTGTATAAAGAAAAGCTCATACCTTCATTAGATGTGGATCCTCTCCTAATATGGCTCTAGTAATCTGCTGGTAATACTTCAGTAAGTCATCAGACAGAGACTGCACAGCGCTGGGGACTACAGGAAAAAAAAAAACATATTATTCCAGGGTAAAAGTGTGCTGTAATATTTAAGTGAACTAAGATTGGAAGGCATAAGAACTAGACATTACATGCCTTGTTTCTAGTGTCCTAATGAGTAAAATGGTGATTCAGTATTTAACAAAAAAAAAACAGAAATAAAAAAATGTATTTTACCTGTGCCTTGTGGTTCTAGATTTCCTTTTCCATCGAGGTACGACACGTGCACTGCCGAGGAGACAAAAACGATCAGCACGAATCTAAACACACTCCAGCATCCCCAAACAGAGAATGATCGAAGTGTCCTACCTCGCACCATAGTCTCAGCACAACCCTTGGGAATGTTGGTGGCAAGAGCCAACTCTACCAAGTTCACTTCCCGATCCTCTACAAAGAAAAGCTCCCCCTCTTTCAGGGGGCGGAATGGTAAGGCATCTTGGGCTCCATAGCCACAGATAGTCTATAAGAGAAACAGAAAGAGAAAGCGTTGCAGACCACAAAACCATACATTTTGCTCTGTGTAAAATTTCAACAAGGAGGCAAAGTTAAAGTTACACACAGCATACTCCAGTACGTCCATGGTTGCAGTGCAATCCTCTGGTAAGCCAGTTTCTACAGCTTTTTTTTTTTTTTTTAAGTATGACTGTAAAATGCTATTATAAAAACTTAGTAACTGACATGCAAAGTAACTGACATGTTACGTTTTAGCATGTAACATTCCAGCTCTCAGTAGCCTGAAAGTGTTTCCCATTTTTCCCCTTTGCAGGTATGAATTAAATATTAATGTATGCTAACAACATTTTGCATGTTGAAAAATCTTACAACAGTTGCAGCTACACTACACAGACATAAATCTTGGGATGTCTGACCATTACACCAACAGGGACTTTGCCTTTTAAACACATAGACTTAAATATGGAGCTGGTCACCCTTTACAGCTATAACAGCTTCCACTCTTCTTGGAGGACTTTCCACAAGATTTTGGAGAGTTTCTGCGGGAATTTGTGCTCATTCATTCTGTAGAGCATTTATGAAGTCAGGCACTGATGTTGGATGAGAAACCCTGGCTTGCAATCTCTGTTCCAGTTAATCCCAAATGTATTGGATGGGTTGAGGTCAGGGCTCTGTGTGGGCCAGTCAAGTTCTTCCACACTGATCCCATCCAACCATGTTTATATGGAATTTGCTTTCTGCACTTGGGCACAGACATGCTGGAATAGAAAAGGTTCTTCCTAAACTGTGTCCACAAAGTTAGAAGCACGATGGCATTGTCCAGAATGTCCTGCTGTGCTGAAGCATTAGGGCTGCCCTTCACTGAAAACAAGGGGCACACCTGAAGAGGTGTGTCCCAATACTTTTGTCTACGTAGTGTAGGTTACCTCAACATTGCTCCAGCGAAGTGCTCTGTTGAAGTCTTCTACAGATAATTTTCTCCTCTTGGCATGCCTCATGAACTGTGAGCTGTTCTGTGGAGAGTACATATGTGAAATCATGAATAAGGCTATTTTAATTCACTTAACGGCTAAAGTGGCCCCTTACAGTCACGCGTGAACACACCACGCCATGGCCAACTCCCTGACCACTAGGCCACCAGCTGCCCCTGCAATCAGAAGGCTGTGGGTTTGAATCCCAGAACTGCCAGTGGCACCACTGAGGTACCCTTGAGCAAGGTACCGTCCCCACAACCTTTTGATCACAGGGGCAACTCCCTAACCACCAGCTGCCCCATCACTAATGGTCTGACCAAGCACAGTGTGCATACTGGTTCATTAAGAGTAAAGTTACCTGTGTGGCCTCTCTGAGTCTGTAACACACATCTTCAGCGAGCATCGCTGCCACATCGTCCCCCAGCTCCACCCCTGCACTCTCGGCCATCAGTTTGATGGACTCTCGAGGCACCTCGGCGAAACGACGCTCCTCTCTCGTCTCGGTCATCTCCTCGGCAAAGTCTGAATGCAAAAGCTGGTCTTAAATGTGTGGAGGTAGTTCAAAAATTTCCAGCTGTCCTCCTGAATCACCAGCCTTTTTCACAACTGAGCTGTACGCTAGGCTACGCTAGGCTAACAGGCTGTACGGCGTTCACAGCCAGTTACTGACTTAATACAGCTCTAACTTAATTTAACACAAAACAGGCAAGAAGCGGTGTAGTTTGCACTTTAAGGTAGCTTCAACACGACACTAGCTCGTTCCACCTTAAAACAGTGCAGCGCCATCATTTAAGGTGGACAGGGAAACTTTCAGCCATGTACCCAAACAATACCTCATCAACTAACGCCTCGAAAGAGCGGTGTTATGCTCTCTTGTCTTGACAGTTGTAACGCAGACACAGCTGAATTAACTACAACCAGCGTATGGCTAACGTTTCCATTTAATTACTGTGAAAACAGCTAGCGTTAGCTTCCATTATGCCCATGGTACCAAAATAAAAGCCCTCTTAGAATGTGCGCATGCGTAGACGGGATAAAATGAGAGCGTACTTTTGACATTAATGTAACCCACCACGGCAGTGCGAAAACTGAAATTCTGTCTCCGGATTTAACTCGGTCACAAAGTGAAGTAGTGGGCAGAGCCCAGGGAGCAGTGTGTGGGGCCCATACCTTGTTTAAGGGTATGGAAGTCAAACCCACAGCCTTCTAATTGCAGGGCAGCTCCCTAACCACCAGCTGCCCCGACGCACCGCCTAAACAATGCTCTACTTTTGAAGTAGTGCTAAAAGTTCAATACGTTGTCAGATAAAGACTTGACAGTGCTGGGAACTAAAACACACCATGATTCCGTGGTAAAGTGTGCAATACACTTAAGTGCACAAAGACTGTAAGGCTCAGGGGTTGGCCCTAGATCCCCCCCATTGAGGTAGAAAATATTTAGTACATTGTTTGACACAGCCTAATGGTGTCCACCATATGGTGGAGTTAATGTTACCAAACTTCAGATCAAAAGAGACACCAATGAAAGTTAGAGGTTTTATTAAGATGAAGGATGCAAAAAAAAATGCTTCCACCCTCAGACAATAATTTAAGTAGCAAAATTAAGTTAAAATCCATAAATAAACCACAACATTCACATTGTGTCCAAACTACTCCATAGTATATACACAGGGATTAAGAGTCATCTTAACAGTTTGGTTTGTCAAGTCCACCAACAAATAGGACAGACTCAAGTAGAAGGTGCTAACCAGTTAATTACACCCCTCCCCCTAATGAACTAGACCGCAAACCATTAAAAAAAAATTTAAAAAAAAAACAAAAAAACAAAAACACACACTTGTTACCCCAAACAAGATTGACCATTAAAAAGCATCAAGACAGCAGTGCTTGGTCCAGCATATTTTGTGGGCTCAGATTAGAGGCCTGTTCCAGCTGCTGGAGTCGGATGGCCAGTGGCAGCAGCAGGTCGTTGAGGTGCTGGCTGCTGAAGGTGAAGGCATTGTTGGCCATCACGTCTCCTGATGGGGGTGTAATGGGATCAGAGTCATCAGGTAGCACAGGTGATGCCAGCATGGACTGAGGGGATGAGGTGGAGGAAGAGGAGGGTGGGGAGGGAGATCGCGTGTCTGAGGCTGGAGAGACAGCCCTTCCTGACATCTGGGGAGACCAGGGGGTCTGGTTCAAGTCGAGGCCCTTCACCGTTTTGGGCAGCCCATGCTGGAAGCGACAGCGAGTGCCATACAGGCAGAAGCCAAAAGAGCTGAAGGTGCGGCAGAGGGCCCCACGAGGCTTCCACTCGCTGGACCGTGAAGGTGGCTGCCAGGCTTTCTCGTCTGCATCACTTGATTCTGAGCCACCTTCAACATGCAGGAAGTGGCAGCGGGTTCCAAAGGGGCAGACTCCAAAGGCACGATATGTACGACAGGGCACATTCTTACGCCTGTGGCGAACAGGCCGCTGCTCCTTCAGGCTGTGCACAAAGAGGCAGCGGGTGCCATACATGCAGTAGCCCGCTGTGTGGAAGGTGCGGCACAGCTCCGTCTTGTACTTGGGGTGGCGGGAGGGCACGTGCAGGTCATGCAGGCCATGAGCAAACTGGCAGCGCTCTGCATACTTGCATGTACCCGTTTCAGCATAGCGGCTGCACAGCTCTGTCTTGTAACGAGTGGAACAGAGCCAAGGGCTGAGAGGTGGTGACGGGGACTCGACCAGTGGAAGCAGGGCCTCAGCCAGAGACTGACCCCCATTAGCCAAGCTCTCCCCTGGGAAAAAGACCTCCTCCCCACCCTCTGAGGGAAACAGCAGGTCATCCTGGCTGATCTGAGGAAAAACATGACAATTTTAAGCATCAAACCAGATTGCAAGAAACCCCATTCTAATTCTACAAGGCACACTTTCATTTACCTTCCATTACAGTAGCACACTAAGCTACATGTACACTATATGGACAAGAGTATTCAGACCTGACCATTACACCAACAAAAGTTTGACATTGCATTCAAACAGACTTTAATATGGAGTTATTGCAGGGGTTCAACAGATTTATTACAAGGGTATCCAACAACCCAGGGCCATGAAAGTAACAGCACTACAAGGTTATTAAGACAGCCTTGCTTCAGGTGCAGTTTAATACTTGACACTTGCAAGCAACAATAGAGAACAGAATACTCAGCCAGTTCAAGTGTAAGCAGGTCAGTTAGGCCTGGCAGTATTTATTTCAGTGACCCATGCTAGTGAGGTTTACACGCTAACCTGGCAAGACAACAAAAACAATCCTACCTCAAACATCCCTGCAAGATCTTCTGATAAGTGCACCAGGGTCTCCACAAAGTTCAGCTCTCAACCAGCTGCAGCCTTCAGTCGTAGAACAGCCAGGAAGACCCCGGGAGGCTGTGGATGATGGAGAGATGGAGAAGTGAAGCAAGGACGTGGACTGAAGCCTGGGTCACACGCACTGATCTCAGAGCTCCTCTGCTGTTTTAAAGCTGCTCCAGACTTCCCGCGCTCCCTTTAAACTACCATCAGCTGCGGCCCGGAGTTCGAACTGACCAATCAGAGAACGAGACAGTCCAGCTATTCAATTTATGTAAATGAGGGTCTCTGCCTCTGACTGTCTGTCTCTCTCTCTCCCTCCCTCCCTCCTTCTCTGTTGTCTGTTTGTCTCTCTCTCTTTCTCCCTGTCTCTGTCTCTCTCATCTCTTCTTTCTCTGACTCTTTTTGTCTCTCTCCTCTTCACTCTTCTCTTCGCTTCTTTCTCTCTCT
>JBBIGA010000011.1:6064330-6074666 GCA_037576975.1 Alestes dentex
TTTTTTGTTCAATAAAAATGTATTCTAGAGTCATCCACCATCATTTTGTGGCTTTTGTAAAGTATCGGTTCAGGCACCGGTACCGTTTTAAAAGTATTGATTTGGCACCGGTATCGAAAAAACCCCAAACAATACCCAACCCTACTTGGAGGGGGGGGGACATCATTACCAGAGACAGTGTCTGTGTTGAATATAATAGCATCTGAAGCTGACTCTGACATCTATGTCCATCATACTGGATGGACAGCAACTCTGCGCATGAGTATAAACATGGCAAAACTCCTAACAAGGTTGAGAGCACTTCATATAGTACTTCATATACATTGGGCATTGTAGATGAAAACCTAATGTAAACACGGCACATACCCATGGATTAAAGCAAAAAAAAAAAAAAAATCTTGACAGATTTCTTTTTTTTTTTAACCAAATGCTCCTTGTCGCAGGCCCATACCACCTCTCACAACTGACCTTTAGCACCCTCTGTTGACGGAAATCCTTCATAGCGACGGAAAACTTTAATCCATGCGCATACTGTGACGTCATATAAGAGGTGCACAGTATGACACGAAACGGTTTTTCATAATCTTCATTTTTCAAAAACCTCAGTTTTCACCGACACAAAACGCCATTTACGTGTGGACGAAAGGCCTAGAAACGCACAGAAAACTTCAGTTTTCAGAAAAACACGTGTACGTGTGGCCATGGCCTAAAACGCATACACTTTATACACTTGTTTAATTAACACAATTTAAATCAAATGAACAATCGAGATGACATATCTATTCTATTATAGCTGAAACTTCGAAAGGTTCAGCTATAACAGAATAGAAGTTTAAATAATGTTGATTTACAAGCAGAAAAAAAAGAAAATGGGAACACTAACTTCATCTGATTTCTTATGCTGTTCTCCACAGCAGTGTGAGATGGTTACATAAATGCATTTTAATCCCTGCTTTGAGAGACAAGCTAATGTCATTCTCTACATTATATAAGAGCCTCCAATGGCAGATCCTCAGCTCCAGCAGTACACTGTGCTTAGCAAGCTGTCTAATGGGTTTACACTATACACAAACTCCAACCGGAAAAGTTGGTTAAGGGTGAGAGAAAAGAGTCCTTCTCTAAAAAACACCTTAACAGCCATAAAAGCTTTTACACACAAAAATGCTCAGGACCATTCTCTTAACCCAAACATGCTAATTTTAGCCACGTCTGTAGTATGATTCCATTAAACCCACCTTGTTAAGTTCTTCTATTCTGCGGATCAGGTAGGGGTTGCTGGATGAGTTCTCAAAGTACACATAATCTGTAGAAAGTGAGGGAAAAAGAAAAAAGACAAGGAAAAATAGATTATTAAACAAGCTTAAATTGAAAGTGGTTTTAACAGCCAGGGTAATATTAATGGTCCAATAAATGCGGCGTTTCACAATGTTAAAATTAAGACAATTCATTAAGAGTGAAAAGCAACAATGCAAAATTAAAACAGGCTATGTTTTAGTTACTTGAATTTTGTAATAAGCACTTTACTATTAATATTTGTAGTTGCAATAATCTTCAGTGACCAGCGTCATCACAGCTACCATTACACGGTCACTTCCGAACTTTCAACCAGCTCCTTAAGTCCGCTTAAACTGCCCCGCATTCCACATTCAGTCCAAAGTCAAACACAGATCAGTTCTGCATAGTCCTGTACTGGCCCGTTTTGCTGGATGCTTGACAAGAGTTTTTGTCTCAACATCGCTCCCGAGCTCTAACCACTGAGGTTCTGTAATGACTGTTGATATTTTCCACTTCCACTCTGGCTCCCATCCACTTGAACGCTATGATGTAGCTCACCGAACGCTCACCCCAACCTGCTCACAACAGTCATCTTACACAGGAATGCACTGCTCTGTTTGAACGGCAGTTCTGCATCACTTTTAGATTTACAAACATCCCCTTCTGTTCCTGTCTTTTCAAGAGTGGTGCCCAAGAAGGTAATGACTATGTAAATACAACCCAGATAGAAGTCCTTCAAATAAAGTCATCTATAAAGAGGTATTACTTATATTTGAGAAGAGATTTAATGCAAGATCCACAACCTGAAATCCTTCAGGCATAGAATTAGGTTTCAAAGTAACAAACCGAACCTAAAAGGAGTACTAATCATGCCATTTCCATTTACAGCAATTGTCTAAAGTATTGCAGAGTGTAAGTGGCCATATGCTATGGACAGTGAGCAGGTTGAAAAACACTGCAACATTATTTAACCAGAAACAATATGTGTAATTATAACTGTATTAAGTTTTACTACACAAAGATCATCTACGTGACACTTATACTGGTTATGAAATGTATTCTAAGAAAAACATAAGCAAGTGTAATTATCAGGCCTGGACAATGATATTCTTCAACTAAAGAGACGAGAGTTTTACCATCGGATCACATTTCAAGATCACATTTAGTTTTAAGCCCTATCTTAGTCCAGGAAGTTGGCTGTTTATAGAAGATCTTACAGATGCCTAAAACAGCATTTAAAGAGATCACACCATCCAGTACTGTGTATGTAATACTATATATTATACACACACAGGCATACAGACATACCAACATACACATATACACTTGTGTACATATACATACATACACACACACACACACACACACACACACACACACAATATATATATAGATAGATTTTATACACACAAAATCAAGTCCAGTACTGGAAGGCTAATCTTACTGACAAACACACAACAGAGAGTATAGATCTCATATGGAGGATGACACATGCTAATCAATAATGAGAGAAAAACATGATTAAGCACAGCCAACAGCACACACAGCCTACTTCTCTTTCACAGCCACTTAATACAGGCAAGATTTCTGATAATGATCTTGGTCATCAAATGGCTTTCTTGTCTTTATTCAGCCATGTTCTTAGCCCCTTCCCACAGGGACAAATTAAAATGGAGGTCTCTTCAGGTTCATGTGCTTTATCACAGAGAGTGGCAACAAGAAGAGACAGCACTGTGGATCAATACTTTCCTCTCAAAGAGAACATGCCCTTGCTGTAGAAAATAGGGCCGAGCTGACTTTATAATGCCGTTACTTCTAAAGAGGATTTTACAAATAAAATAACTATTTTAAAGTCCTTTGATTAAACACTACAGACTGATGTGTTACTTTGGGAAGTGCACAGGTACTTCAGTATTCAAATTCTGAAATCAAACTGGATACTTGTTCCGTTTTATCACAGAAAAACAGTTTAACAGCAATTATTCATTGAAATTTCATTTATGTTTTAACAGGACTATAAACTGAGGCTCATTCATTTTACTCATTCATGAATCTTATCTTTACTCTGAACATGATTACTTTATTATGGACATACTGCCCAAAGCATGACTGGGAAGTTAGAGGTACAACAGTATCGATATTTTGTCCATATTGTGCAGCCCTATTGCACTAAATGTTGTCTTGTCCTGTCCAGTTGTACTGTTGTTCTTGTGTTTTTCCTTGCACAGTTCTGTTCTGCTCGTGTGGCACCATGGTCCCAGAAGCACGCTGTTTCGTTTAACTGTGTACGGTGTGTATATGGTCGAAATAACAATGAAAACCTACTTGGCCTGACTATATTACACATATACCTAGGCTAATGTCCGCAAGATCCGGAGACAGTGAAAATATATTTATGACCAATAAAGAAAAATCTTGTGCAGTAAGTGACTCCTTAGCATCCACTGTTGTTCTGGTTAGCTGTAGTGTTAGCATGAGTTCATCTGAAGAGGCAGCCTCTTATGCCAAACACAAAAAATGTAAAATGGTCATTTTATATTTATCAAACACGATTAGTCAAGCTGGATTTATTTATATCGCACTTTTTTCCAAGTGAAATTGGAGGGGGTTTACTCTAACTGTTTTGCAAATGAGTTTGGTTTATGATTATCCATAATTTTTCATCCGTCTATATATTTTTGTTAGATACCCCACTATGTTAAAGGTTATGTTTGGCACGTTTTTAACAATGATCATGTCAATCTGGAGATGATTAATTGGGCTGTCTAAAATTGAGTTCACAAAACAACAGTAAAAATCTTTTGCAGACACCTTCACCATGGAGAAAATATCTGAACAGAGCTACGCAGTACACTGTGAGAAAATTAAAAGTTCATTTTCTGCCTACACCGTGCTGACAGTCAAACACAACCAACAGCAACAGAACACCAAAAAACATGCAGTCTGTGTTTAGGGTTTGTTTGGATCCTAAAATATTCAACATATGTTTAGCTCACAATGCCCATTTGATGTGACAACAGCTCACAGCGGGAGTATTCGATTGCAGTCTTAGAGGGCTGGTGTCCAGCACAGTTGAGTGATTTCCCTAAAACACATCTGAAAAATTTGTAAACTTCGTACTACCTTACTGCGTGCATTAACTCACCCTAAACCAAACAGGGCAAGACGACACATCGATAAAGGGAAAAAAGAAAAGAAAAGAAATGTGCCACTCAGTCTCTATTACTCAGACCATAAATCCATAATTTTTGACAAGTGGTTTGAAATTTACATGGTGCTGATATTTATTTATTTTATCTATTTGAGTATAGTGCGAAATGAGCTTGAGTTTGTTTAGCATCTTATTTGTGTGAGACCTTTTACATGATATAGCTGTGCTTTTAATCAGCTGTGCAGTGCTTCTCATCCAGCATGCAGCAGCCTTCAGATGACTGCAGTGTTTTTAAGGTTCCTTCAATGGACTTCTTTTAAGTTTTCAGTGATAGTAAAGATAGTAAAAACTCTGATTCCCACTCATGAACATAACTGAACTTCTACACATGTTGGGTGATGTGGTATCCAACATTAACACATTAACATTAACCTTAAACGTTAACAATGAATTAAACAATTAAAAGACTAAAAACATTTATTGTAGGTATCAGCCTGTGTGATTATTGGCTCCACTATTCAGCACTTTTATGATTACTGGGCTTTTATCTGACTGCCAATAAAATAAATTAATTTTGAAATGCGACACATCATGTCATTAAAGAGCACAATGAGCAACCCTGATTTCGGCACCACAATCTGGCATACTGGCTCAAACTCATACTGGCTCAAAATTTAGTAGAAATACAGATTTACTAGTTTTATTTATTTACTCTCTATAAAACATAAAAGGAACTGTTTTATTAAAATTCCCAGCTCACTTTATGAGAAATGCAGATAAACTTCACGCCTAGTTTTAAATTAACTTTGAAAAGTTGTATTTCACTGTTGTAGTTTGTTGTCGTAACGGATGGATCACTGATTACTATTAATCGGTTTTGGCTCTGAAATGATATTTAGCACTGATGAGATTGTTGCAGAAATGCAGCTGTTGAGCCGTCAAATGGTAAACTCTGTTCTCAATATGGTTCTGTGTCTGCTGTCCACACTCAGATAATCCTGATGAACACTGCTGTCAGGGTTTGGACACACTAAGACACTTCACATGATGGGACTACACTAATGGTCAAAGTAACACAGCTCAATCTTAAACCATCTCTCATTAAGGGAATCCCTTAATGTGTTTTTTTTTATATTTTGCCAAGTATGATCAAAATTGCAGAACCATGCAAAATTTCCACATGGTATGCTATGTTATGCTTTAGCAGTGCAGATTTGAAGCATCTCCATTTTAACACCTACTGCAAAGCCAAAATTTAGCTATGTCTCCTGAGTGAGCAGCTGGCTACTGACGCACTAAGACATCAAAGTATTAGAAGCAACCTTAGCTGGTGATCAGCAACTTATATACCCTACAAAGAATATAGTATACTGCAAGAATACAGTGTACTGCAAGAACAATATAATAACACAGTAGTGTGTGTGCCCTCGAGTGCTGTCTGCTTGCCTTGCTCACATTCGTCAGAGAACTCTCCCTCATTTACAGCCTAAAGCAGGCAAAATCGTACCAAAGACACAATTACAGACAACTGTGCAGGATATACTGATAAACCTATGGCTGGAGGACTGGAGTTCGACACCCCTGCTCTAGAGCAAAGCTAGTCACCTTAAGCAATTACTAACTTCAATACAAAAAAGGTCAGTTTTTATTCTCCTGGATTCATTAGTGCCATGCGACAGCAAGCCTATAAAATGCTGTAATTCCTGACTTTCTACCTGAGTGGGGGCTCTGCGTTCCCACGTTATGAAAGCTCCGCTTCCAGCAGCTTTACAGCACGCAAATTCTGTAAAAGTTTTTTCATCCTATTCAATGATAAATGCTGTCTTTGCGTGAGGAATAATTAGCTAATCAGAAAAAATATTAACAGCATTTCCCCCCCAATATTTTTATTTGCAATTCTGCGATGCCTTTGTTTCCCCAAGTATGCCAGCACACCAATTTTTTAGACTTGAACCAGACTGTCAGTTCATATGATCTCTACATTAGCATGTAGGATTTCCCCACTAAATTCAGTTCTTGCAATTAAAAAAATAAAACAAAAAAAAAGAACAAACACAAAACACACTTCCAAAATGCAATTCAAAAATGAATACAAAACAATTAAACATTCAGTCCAGACGTGCCCTGGGAAGCTCAACCAGCAACAAAACTACACTAATAAAGCCCACTCCAAGTCCCATACAGCCTTTCAACTCTTTGTAGTTTACCTCTGTCTTTATTTAAAAGACAGAAGACAATACATGGACGGGTGAACCAGGCATAGATGCTCAGGATGCGAGCAGCAGTCTGGTCCTCCAGCAGGCCCCCACCATCTGGAGCTGTGAGCCACACACAGCTAGGAGCCTGCGACCATAGACGAGACGGAACAGGACTCTGAGCAGAAGGTCAAGCTCAACCACACCAAGGCACCACATCCATACCAGGTGAAACCAAGTCTATTACTAATGCAGCCTTTACTTTTATCAAAGGTAAGGCAGGCATATTTAATTGTTTATGCTGAAACAGTATTTTTTCTTTATTCAACTTAAAAAGTACTATACACAAACACTGTACACAGTGAAGTGTTTCCCCTACCATTAAACAGGTTAGGCAGCACACATTCACAGACTGCCTGGTTTGAAGGAGATACTATAGGACATAACTGGCAGGCTAATGTATGCTAACATTGTTGTATGCGATATGCTCTCAGCTTTGACCAAAATAAAATACTCAATCTGTCTTCACCATGAACGTACCACTAACCACTAAATGTCTGGCACAAATCCAATCACTGATACAACTGAGTAACACAATTGATCTTGGTTTTGCGAGTTAAGCTCTTGTCTTGTACTTTTAGGCACAGGAGGATTTAATCAGAGAAATTCATACAGTTTTTTTCTGCAAGCTGAAATAGCAGTTTGGAGTGGTGTGATTGGTGGTGTATGATTGGACAAAGGGTCATAAAAGACGCTAATGATCAAAAGCATTTTCCTGTTAAAACTTCTTGAAAATAAATGCGTAGAAAATGTAAGTTTTTTTCCCCTTTAATTTTGCGTGATGACACTATCTTGGTCCAGCATGTGTTTAATCACGCCACATACATGTGACATGGCTGAAGTTTGAGGACTGTAAGGTATGAGAGTTTTCAGAGATACCGCTGCTGCCTATATCTGATCTTATGGCTGGGCAATATGGCATTTATTGATTAATGGTTATTGTTAATTTTTTTACATTATATTTCTATTTTGTTAAATGAATATTGTCTTGTTTAGATTGATATTGTCTTGTCAGTTCTGCATGGCACAGCTGGGGGTATTGATGGAAATGCATTTCACTGTATTATGTACCAAGTAGGACTCCATGTGACAAAGAAAACTCTTGAACTTGAACTATTGTGATAGATTACATGACCACGCCTTCTGAGCATACAGATAATATTCTCAGTACTATTACAACACTGAGTGCTTGTTTCATTAAGAATATATTCCTTTATTATATGATGTAGTGCAGCATTTGTGCTCATTGTTCTTGACTGCATTTTTAACATGTGACAACTTTATAAATTCTGATAAACATATGTATCAAGATCTACTGTGTATAATGAAAGCTTTAATTTTCAACAAATTCTTTGCCACACTGTTCACCAATATTTGTTTTTGCATTTGTTCCACAGACTTTCACAGGTCTAGACTTCGGAACAAGCACATTACTGTCTTACTGACTATGATAAGATCGACTCATTAGGTAGTGAAATTTGTACAGAATAAAATATTTGAATACCCTGCAGAACTGAAGTAATTTGTTCAGTTTTGACCCAGCCCCAGTAAAAAGGGGATGGGTGCACAAGAAGGATGTAGTAGAGCGTGAGTGATCACTTTTAAATGAGGAACAGTTGCTGAACACAGAAGACTGACAAACAATAGGAAGTTAAAAGAATAAGATCCAAGTATATAATTTTGAGGATGAGAAGTAAAGTTTTGCTTAAAACTATTTCACTAGCTGATCACATCCTCAAAATGATGAACAAATGTGTTTTTTGCGATAGTGCTTTCAGGTTTGATCTAGTGTCTTCAATTCTGAGATCAAGATTCAATTTACAGAATTTTTGATACTAATATATGCTACACAGCTTGTGATCTAATGAAATCTCCCTCTCAAACTTTACTCGGAACAAACTGACCCAGACACCTAGAGTTCTGACAGTGGTTTAAAAAAAAAAGAGGGATGGGACATGATGGATACTCAGAAAAAGGCATACTCAGTACAGATTAAATTGTCCCTACACTGTTTTTTTCTGAATTGAAATCATTACATCCACAAAATCACCCTTAAGTATGAAGCTCTCTCTGTACAACAGAGAGAGCTTGATCAGGTTTAATGATCCAGAAGGAGTGGAGGACCCTGAACAGGCTGGAAAATTATGATGACACACGCCCCCCATGATCATAATCTTCGTCACTCTGATGACCTATTTACAGTTTCTCTTATTCCACATCACAACACAACAGGAAGCCACTGAGGGCATCCAGCACTGCAGGCGGGTCTGACAGACAGATCCAGCAGTGTGTCAAACCTACGATCAACAGATCAGCAAATTCAGCACGAATATGTGGAGAAGCAATAGTCTGTAGCCTGTTGTCTCGTTTACAGGACAGGTGGAGAGATGAGAAGAGCCCGTCGCATCACTTTCACCTGCCGCTAGACAACTACCCGGCTTCGGGACTGAGAAGCAAGTGAAGCTGTCCCTGCCGTGCGGGGTTTGGAGCTCTGGTCTAAATCCAGTCCGAGTTTCACAGCAACTACCAGTGTTAAAGGGCTAAGCACTAAAACCGGACGCTTCTTAGGGACTCTAGATTAACAGGTGACAGCCTAGAGAGTCCAGTTCCTGTCACACATGGAGAGAAAACTGAGAGAAGTTACTCCTGACTGCACTCGACACAAACCCACAAAAACCTGGAGGAACTCAGAGCACCGTGCCTTTTTTTCCACACCAGCACTTAACCTAATGCCTCAACCTAAGCACTGGGAGTGAATGTATTCGTCGTTTTTGTCTCCTGGTTCATTACTTTTGCAGAAAAGTCCAGTTCGTCCACAAAAGCTGGATGAAAACTGCTCAAAACGAGCCTCTCGCGAGTGAAAAGTGACCGTTAACGGCACCCCAGAATCCCAGCCCGCCGACAGTATTTAATCCCCATTTCTCACACTTCTGCTAAAAACTTGAACTTCCCGGCCAGGCTGAGTTAGGAGAGCTTTCTGTCTGGATAGCTCAGCCGGCCCTGGTGAAGAAGGCGGAAATGTGAAAAAACACGCCACAAACCGAGAAAAAGGCGCTAGCGCGCTAGTTAGCATGTAGGCTAACGAGGAGACTAGCCTCCTGTTAATGAGCCTGCTAGCTGCAGAGGCTAACGTTAGCACACCGGCTAACGAGGGAAGACATAATTACAGTTTTTGAGGTATTTTTAAAAAACACACTCACCTCCTACTCGGTACATGTTGGCCGCCATTCTCTCGCTCCCCAGAACCGAGACGAGCCGAGGGACCCCCCCTGCGGGCTGAAAAGGAGTCTCCGGGCGGGAGAGAGTTCAGTCCCGGCTCTGGAGGAACAAAGCCGGGGAGCCGGCACGGCGAGCCCGGGCCGCGGCGGGAGAAAAGTTCAAACTTTCCGTCACGACGAGGCTCCGAAACGTGCCCTTGTACCCGTCCGGTACCGACCGAGACCCTCCACACCTCCACACCGGCCACCGAGCTCTCAGCCCCCGGACACGCTCCTCCAGTCACCGGCCAGCCAGCCTGTCTCTCTCTCACTCTGTCTCTCTCTCACTCACTCCACTCTTCCTCCCATCCTCCGCGCTCCCAGCTTCATCCTACTCTTCTTCACCTCCCCCCTCCTCCTCCTCCTCCTCATCTTTTCTAACACCATTTTTTTTTAAA
>JBBIGA010000011.1:6079967-6105212 GCA_037576975.1 Alestes dentex
ATGTGTAATATATATGGAAATATTACCAGCTTACCAGCAATTAGCTGCTGCTTAAGTAGTGGGATCTGCTGTTCGTGGAGGCGGAGCTTGCGCAACGCGTCGGCCAATGAAGACTTGAGCAGCGTTATCTCATCTTCCTGCGCCTGCAGCCGCACCTCCATAAGAGAGAGCCTGTCTGGAAACTCTGCACTGCTCCCAGCTGATACATCATCTGCACACACACACACACACACACACACACACACACACAAACAAGTCAGCACCTGGCTTTCTAAATACGCCGTTATGAAGCTTATAAGATGTCAGCATATGGTCAGAGTGATGCTCTTAAAGTGATTCACTGCTCTGTGATGGATTTGAAAACCAAGCCCAGAACATTAAATAACTCCATGAAACACAGCCAAAGTGGACACTGCAGATGTCATCAACTGTGATACAGAACCAGTCGGGACACTTTACACTTCACCTGCAGAGAGCCTATTAGAATGCAGAGTAACAAAAATGCATGCTGTGTTCGACTCCCTCATTCACCTATATTCACTTCCCACTGGTCCATTCACTGCAATGAAAAAGTAAAGGGCGACTCGCATGTTCCAATGGCGTCAAAGGAGTCGAGAGGTTGCCTTGTGACAGTGATATGTAAGGAAAACACAAAATCACTTCCATGAACTCTTTTGTACAGTACTGTGCAAAAGTCAGACATCACACTTTGGTGTATTTAATTGCAAGTCAAATACTTTAAGAACCAGTTATTAATATGTTCTGCATTAGAAAAAAAAACAAAACTATATTTCACAGAAAATTACACAGAAGCTTCCATTTTTCAGAGTTTAGCGTGTCCGCCCTTTGCCTTTATTACAGCTTCCCGGAATTTTTACACGTCTTGTAAACACCTCCAAAGATCAGTCTTAGAAGTTGGTTGTATTTTTGTTGCTCCTCACCGTCCAAGTAAATCCCAATTATACATTTATTCTTGTCGGTCCGTAAAAAAGTTACTCTTCATCTCAGAAGTCCTGTTTTATTGTCATAGCGCCGATGTTCTTTTTTTTTTTACATTTTATTTCTCAGCAAAGGCCTCATTAACAGCTACATGACCTTTCAGACCCACAGCACAGTGGAAGGACAGAAACAGCTGTGAGGTTTTTTTTTTTTTTTAGATCTGAAACTAGAGTGAAGTTTGATTTTTTCTCCCCCCCTAATAGATGAACACTTTAAGTGCTGTTAAGAGGGGGGCAACTTTGTTGGTCTAACAAGGCCTGCAGGGTTGTTAGGACTCCCATTGTCTCAACATCATTCAAACTTTAGTTTTTCACTTATGTTCTTCTGGTGTTCTCCTTCCTTCTGCAAGTGGGTTTTATCCACAGAAATATTTAAGTTAATTATTTTATAGGCATATGAGCAAGAAATATGCAAGGAGAGGAGTGTGTGAATGCTCAGGCCTCTTTGAAGGGAACATGAGGTCGGTGAGTTGGGAGGTCACGGCTGTAACTGGCTGGGTTTAAGATCGGAAGGACGGAAGAGTTAAAGTGGCAGCAGGTGTACAAAGTAAATAGTGGACTAACTGAATCCTGATAGCGGCTTTGCGAAATCTCCTGTTAAGTAAACGTCTCCTTTTTTAATGACACTGAAAAATCAATAACGACTCTCCTTTATGTCTTTTGCCCTTTGACCGGTTCCAGCACCTTAAGATAATGGACGGATGGAACGGACTTTTGCTTTGGCTTTTGCACTGTGATGTACATGTATGTATCATTTGATGTGGTTGTTTTATTTACTTCTACAAAAAAAAAAAAAAAAATGAAGGCAGGTCTAGTTGTGTGTAGTTGCTGTTTGAAGTACGGGTGAGCATACAGCATTCAAAGGCCTCTTACTTCATCTCATCTATCATTCTCTGCCAATAAAAGGGCCGGGTAGAGTTCAGCCTCTCCCACAGTCTTCAGTGTTTAATGTAAATCCTCAATATGACAATATGAGAGCATTACAGACTTCAGAGAAAAGAGTTCAGTTTGTTGCTCCAATGCATTCTTGTGTTTCTCCAATTATATGTAAACCTACAGCAGAGCAGAGAAATTCCTCTGCAAAAATCTGTAGAAGTTTTACTTCTGCAAATGACAGAGCTTATCAACACACATAGTATTTCTGTTAAAACTGGCCACATTTTTTCCCCAGGAAAAATCATCACTACACAAAAGGAATAAATCCCCAGTGTCTCTTTTCATCACCTGTCGGGCAGTTATTTCTGAACAAGTGGAACATGAGGTCTTAGTGCCGCAATACTTGTAATTTGCCGGGTGCCTCAGAAAGCACAGAGCAAAATATATGGAAAGTAAGTCAACAGTAAATTTCCTTTCTGGAAATGGGCTTTCTCTCTGGTTATCAATGGCTATACTGTGTAAGGTTCCCTTTGGTATAATTCTCAGAAAGGCAGAACAGAGCAAAACAGCCCAGTCAAAATAAGCTCTGTCAGGGTTGTTAGACATTCCTTTAGCGCTCAGGCGGCTCTGGGTGCAATTAAACAATATGACATTAGGTCAGAACGCAACACACGCGCTCTTAGAGTGGTGCTGAAAGTTCTGCACTGTGGGAGAAAAGTTGCAGCCACATGTTCCCTAGGCATGTCACTCTCTCCTGTCTGCAAACACCAATCCCAACGAACGTTTCCATAGGTGTGTTGTCGTTACTCACACAAACCCACCAAACTAGCTCCCTTTGTGACATTTCTAGCGCTTTCCAACACAAACTCCTCCACTCGACCCAACCCTGCCTGCTCCTTTCATTTCGTCACATTCTTTTGTCAGCTTACTTTTCTAAACCTCAGAGTCCATCGACCCGACAGGCCTCCTCCGCAGTTAACCCTTTACTGGCTGAATCACACAACAAAACCTAGCACTTAACTAATAATTAAGCAAAAAAAATCACCTTTCCCCCCAATGTAGTCCATCAACCAAGACATGTTTTGTCATGCTTTCAGTTTTGTAATGGATGTAGCTAACAAGCAATGGAAGCTTACTGCACGCACTATCAACTCTTATTCACAAACTGAATGCCAAAAATGAACACCATGTAACCATGTAAAAAATGAACCTTCCATGTAACAGCACAGAGTTGTTAAGTGAGTTCAGTACAGACTTGAAAGTGTTTTCTACCACTTCATCAGACAGGCCTGCTACAAAGTCACAGAGTGTCAGTGACAACATAAGCAATTTACATGAAGACCTTACAGGTGCAATGTGTGGTGACTAAAACACGCCACTGATTAGTATACATATATATATGTACATAAACACATTTCCATTATCTGTGACTAACATTCGTCTAGTAACTTCAGTGCAAAACTAAATGAAGCAAACTCCATACACGTGGATCGACTGCATTTGAGGTAAGTCTAAAATTGTGCAAACCTTTCTACATATTTTCTTCGGTCAATCTACCGCTTTAAAACATGGCAGACTGCCCATACCACAAGCACCCAAAGCAGGGTGGGATTTCATAAGAAAGACTCAGTGGAGAGTTTAGGCTATATTTTAAACCATGCCATCTATAAAAGCATTTTGTTCTGCATCAGAATGTATGATACTGTATCTTAAGCAATAAAAGACATCAGCATCAAAAACTGTTCTTATAAAGGTACTAAATGACATTTCCCTGAATACAGATGCAGGTAAAATAACTGGTGCTGTTAGATTTGAGTGCACCCTTTGACACTGTTGACCAGAACTTTCCGCTAGATTTGAAAATGGGTTTGGGCTCTGAGGTTCTTAGGTGGTTCAGGTAGTACTTGGAAGGAAGGGGTTATTCGTCTCGATCGGCAGTTGTAAATCAGAGAAAACCGCCATGCCCTTTGGAGTACCTCAAGGGCGCATTCTTGGGTCTGTCTTGTTTAACCTGCACAAGCATCCTCTGGGTCAAATTCTTAAAGAGAATAACATGTCCTGACATAACCATGCAGATTACACTCAGCACTATTTAGCTCTTTCACCAAGAGGCTTTGGTCTCATAGATTCACTGTCGGTGCCTCAATAAAGTACACAACTGGATACAATAAATCTTTCTCCAGCTATATAACGACAAAACAAAGAGGGAGGATCCAATCTCAGTGTCCACCTGGAATCTAAAGCATGTCAACCCATGCAAAAATCAGCATTAACATAGATGGGGATCTCAGTTTTAGCGACCACATTAAAGCTATAACAAAGTCAGACCTTTGGCACACTAAAAATATTGCTAAAGTTACAGATTCTGTGTCCAAACAAGACTTAGAAATACTTATCTGCACCTTTATTTCCTGCAGGATTGATTATTGCAACATTGTCCTTACTGGGAAGTCCCTTTGGCAGCGCTAGCTCATTCAAAATGCTGCTGAGTTCTAACCAAAACCAAGAGAAGGGAGCACATTACTCGAATCCTCAGGTCCATGCACCGGCTCCCAGTTTCATACAGAACTGATTTCAAAGCATTATTCATCATGTACAAGTTACTCATCCTAAATACATCTCTATGTCTGATGCATATAAACCTCTTAGATCTGCAGGAGCTGGTCAACCAGTGGTGAAAAGAGCTGAAACTGAACATGGTGAAATGGTGTTTAGCCTTTATGCTGCTCGCTGCTGGAACCAACTGTCCATCAATATCAGATCTGCACCAACTGTAGCTTTAAAAAGCGGCCAATAACTGCACTATCCTATGTGTCCTTCTATTTTTTGACTACCTACTATTTTTGTTTTCTGATTTATTAATATCTAATTCTAGTACCGTGCAACACACTGAATGACCCTTGTATATGATAATAGGCCATATAAACCAACTTGACTTGACTCTTAATGTATTACAGGTTTACTAGTTGTATCAAATTATATGAATGCATTGTGTTTTCTTAGTAAGATGCACAACAGCTGATATATAAGGAGACACTCAGACCTGCAATAATAAAGCTGCAGACCGATACGGGAAGTTGTGTCAGAAAAGGTGGGAGCCGAGAGTGCAGCGTCTCCTCACAGGGTGCGTAAACAGTGTTTCGCCTGGTCAAAAATAACACCTGAAACTCTTTGCTAACTACATGGTAATTCAGCAGACAGTGAAAAACAGCAGTTCGCTGTAGACTGTCTAAGCATTTGGAGCTAAAGTGGGAAGTGTGAAGCACCAAAATATCCAGTCTCAGTGCACCACAATAAGAGGGTCTTGTACTCCTTCAGACGATGGTGTTTACAAAATGAAAACGAGTGCCTCTCCAAGGCCATGGATGCACGCGTGCACACACACACACACACACACACACAAAGAAATTGCTGAACCAGAATAATGGTTCATCCCCCTGAATCCCAGTGCTGACATTTAGAATTTGAGACTAGCGCAGTTACACACATACACAGTCTCGGAGCACAACCACTGCCTTCCTCTCACAAAAGGCCCTTTGAAACGACAGCAGGCCGTTCTCTCTGCTACTTCACCCTGCTAACTCTGAAATAGTCAAAAACTCGACCAATTATGCTCTGAAACCACCAATTCATCCAGCCAACATTTTTTTTCCCAGCTTATGACCTTATTTATTACCCAAAAAAATGCAAACGTGACCAGAATGTACAACTGAAGCCCTTGAAGAGGGTTTTGCAAATTCCTTTGGCATGGACAGCTGAACAGCAGGAACTGGACTGACTTCTGTTTTCTAGAAGAAGAGCATAAGACACTGTTATGTTTCACATTTCTGTTAATCTAACTATTCTCTAATGCTGGAAAATGTACTTTGTTAACTAATACTGTCTATACTGTATTTCTGTATTTGTCGTATTCAGAAACTCCTTGTAATCCGTAAATACAGCTGCATTACGATGCACCTTTTGCTGACACAGGTGCAAAACACAGCTTGTGCTATCTCCATAGAAAATCAAGGAGTAAAAGAAAACTCCACAGAAAAAAAATCACCAATCCCAAGCGTCAGCAAGAAGGGGTACAAAGCCTGCCCGACTTTGGGATGTGGAGCCGTTGACAGAGCTACATCCAGCACCTTTGGGACTGAAGAGGCATTTGTGATCCAAAACTAATCATCCAACATCAGTACCTGACCTCACTGACCCTGTTCACACTAGGCATTACCAACCAATCACAAGGTGACAGTGCTGAGCAAAGGTGAACGCATGCATGTGGAGATGCATTCTAATGCGAACTGACGTACTTAGCCTGTAATCTACTTGTAATCAGATCAGCCAATATGCATGTTAGTCCTAGGTGTGAATATGGCTCCTAATGCTCTCACAGTTCCAAAATCTAGTATAAAGCGTTCCCAGACGACTAGAGGATGTCACCACAGCAAGGTGGGGGGGTACTTATCAACAGAGAGAACAGATATTGTTTTGGATCTACAGTGATATCTCAGAAGGCTGCAAATTGTAAAGGCCTCTAAGAGATGTGTATTCTGACAAAACTGAAATGACTTATTTTGGTGGGGTTTTTTTTATGAATAAAGACAATCATGTGATTAGGAAAACAATTTCAGCAAAATAATGTTAATCGTGTCAAAAAAAGGATTTTAATGTCTTTTAAGGCCTACTGCACCATAGCACTGTAATCACAATTCAGTATTTTGTTCATACAGGCACTTTAATGACAAATACATGGACTTCAATGTAGAGTTGCTCCCCCTTTTGCAGCTACAACAACTTCCACTCTTCTTGGAAGGCTGTAAACAAGATTCTGGAGTTTCTCAGTAGCTGATGGACTATGTGATGTAAGAAGGGTTCTAAAGTGTGTGATGAATAGCTTACACAGAGAAACAGTTTTCTTGAATATATTCGCATTGATGTGCATCACTAATTGATTTACTAAATAATATCAAGATATGTTCCAAACCTATGAAAGAATGTGATGACATTTGAGAAGCATGAGGTTATAAACATGGGTTCAGACTGGGTGCATTCACACCAGTGGAGTCTTCACAGAGTTGACAGCTTGTTTTGTTCTGCTGGTATTAATTTTAGACCATAAGAAACCACACTGACACCATGATGAAACTCGATGTAAAAAAGTTAAGTGTTCTAAGTTTTTTTTTAATGTATTTTGAACATGTCATGCTGGCAGACAATACCACCGCCAACGCATCACGTCTCATGTAGGATAGTTTCAAAACAATCACAATCATTTGCCATGAAGCAATCAGAAACATCTGTTCGCCGTTTTTATAATCTATCAGTACTGCTAAAACTAAAATTCAACCCTGAAGCAACACTCACCAGCCCAGACTCATTTACACCAGAAAAATGTCCTTTCCTTTCTTTGTGGAAAATGCTGATCGGTGCAAATGAGCTATAAACAATACAAAAACCAACAGGATGCAGCCTGGTGTCTATGATTTTCATGAACGTCGATAAATGAGGGGCCCTCAACAGGGATCAAGGATTTATGGATTTTAAACTTGAGTACAATGTTGAGAGCAATCAATTTTGAAAAAAATATTGCTAAACACTGTAACAGAAATCAGCGCGTCTGTTGATAGCTTTGCGATTCATTTGCTGAAAACATATCAAAGAGGCATTTACCTCCCACTTCCAGGGGCAAACTGTGCAAATCTACATCTCGAAACTGTGCAATGCCAGATTACAAGACAACATATCTGTCCATTCCTGCCTGCTGTCAATGGACTTTGGTCAAATATCGCAGCCACACTGTCTGGTAGGCGTTTATCTCATCTTCCCTCAAAAGAAAAATGGCTTTTCTTCAGTTTTCTGGGGGGAAAAAAAAAAACCTCTTCTTACTTTGCCTGCAGCAGAAAAGGCAACCAGAATACCAGCATGATATCATTCATGCCTCATGTAGGCTAGTTGCATCACAACCAAGAGACAGAAAGAGGACAAGCACATGCAAGCCCAAGTAAAAAAAAAAACAAAAACACGTACAGCGGGTCATGAAGAAACCTTTCCCCTCCATTAAAACAGGCATGTAATGCCAATGTTAAACCCAGTTCAGCTGGCAGTGAGCCTTGTAATAGGAGATTTATGTTCAATCCGTAGTAGAGGTATCGGTGGAAGCAGAGAAACTGGGATGTTTTTTGCTTAGTGCATGACAACAGAACTGCAGTGTAACACAATATGTTCCAACTGGTTGGTATTTAAGAGGAACAATAAATAGGCAGGAAGAAAGAACTGCTCTATTTTTTTGCCTATTAGATCCTTCTCCTTTCTTAGGAACAAAAGTGAAGCTGATTCAAGCCAGTGTTTGTGGAAAGGATCATAAGCTTTGTGGTCAAAATAGGAAAAGAAACCAAAACACACACACACACACACACACACACACACACACACACACACACACACACACACACACACCACCCACACATATCTGTACACATAGAATGCAGTTCCTAAAGCAAGTTGTCGCATGAAAAATCAAAGTAAATATCCAAGCTTTCGGCAGGGCCATTTTTTTTTCTGTAACTACCAAACTTTCCAACTCTGCAGATGCATTTTGCTCAAACCACGATGCCCAGGAGCTCACAAATCATACATGTTCGTCAGTTCCCACTGCTGTTTACCACTGTTTAGTTAGTGGATTTTTCTAATCCTGTGGTAAAGACATTTTTGCTATAGGAAGGCACTCATTTCCTTCGCCCAAGTCACATTACCACTAATTCAGCGCTAGGCTGTTCTGCCCGTGGGGTTAACTCTGGCTCTGAACGCTGGATAAGTCCACCCAAACGGTCTTCATGGCTAGGAATCCTGTGTCAAAAAGCCTGGAATGCTCCTTTAAGAGGCGCTCTGAAAGCCAGCCAACCACACATCAGGAACCAATTAGCAATTTGTCTTCATCTGACTCCTCTGTTCCTGCTCAATCTTTCCCTACATATGTAAGGTGAAAGAACACAGCTTGTGCACAAAAGAGCTTGAAATAATCTTTCTCTTTATCTCTCTCTCTCTCACACACACACACACACACACACACAACTCAGTACATTCTCTCAGCTCTGCTCTATGCAAACAGTAATATGGATGGGTGCAGAATGATGCACTATGATGAGTTAAAAGCAGTGTGTGGCCAACATGCACTGCATTTTTGGCTTGGCTCTTGATACACTTGGGCCACTGAGAAGTCATCTGGTGAGCTCTGCGTTGCCAGTAATGGAAAGGGACAGTAAAACTATACAAATGAACTGGGTTTTTCCCTATAGAGAGGATCTCTCTCTCTCTCTCTCTCTCTCTCTCTCTTTCACCCTGTATTATAACTAAAAAAAAAACATAGGTAGGCTGAGCTAGTGCTGAAAGATTTGGGGAATATATTTAACAGTGCAATTTGCGATTTAAATGCATAATTCATGTATAATAGCATAATTTTCTATAAATTAAACACCAGGGCTATTTTTACCAAGAAACACAGCACATCCAGTTCTTCAGGCTTAAATGTAGAACACAGAGTGCCAGGCCGCCAGTTCACGAGCTCTGCGTAATGAAGTTATATTTCTCCACTTAGAACAAGCTTCTGCTCCTGCCGTTTCAAAACATTTTTTTTGATGAAAGCTGATTTCTTCCTCCAGGCTTATGTGTGTGTGTGTGTGTGTGTGTGTGTGTGTGTGTGTGTGTGTGTGTGTGTTGGAAGCAGCAACAATGGGCAAGTGTAAGGATCTGAAATGCTTTGTTGTGTTGGTTATAACATTGGCTCCATAGCAGGTCTTGTGTGATGTTCCTGGTATGCAGTGGTCCAAATGTGGTCCAAGGAAGGACAATCGATGAACTAGCAACAGGAAAATGGACATCCAAGGCTCACTAATATTGCTGGGGAGTGGAGGCTCAGAATGGTTACTTTCACTTCACTTTAAAAGGCTCATCCGCATGGTCTGGTCCCTCGGAAGAACTACCGTACCTCAAATTGCTGAAAAAAGTTAACGCCAGCTATAACAGAAAGGTGTGAGAACACACAGTCCATTACAGTTAGATGTGTATGCGGCAACAGACCGGTCAGAGTTCCCATGCTGACCACTGTCCAGCACCAAAACATCAATAGGAACATCAGCACCAGAACTGGACCATGGAGCATTGGAAGCTGCCTTGGTCGGACAAATCATGCTCTCTTTTACAGCATGTACACGACCGCAAGCGTGTGTGTGTGTGTGTGTGTGTGTGTGTGTGTGTGTGTGTGTGTGTGTGTGTGTCTTATCCAGAGAGAGATGGCACCAGGATGGGAAGTAGGGAATGTGATGAAGCTAATGTTCCCCTGGGAGCTTTGGATGTTACTTTCACACATATCAGCTATCGAAACATTGTTGCAAATCAAGGACACCCATTCATGGCAACTTCCCATTGGCAGTGGCCTCTTTCAGTAGATAATGTGTCCTGCCACACTGCAAACATTGTCCAGGAATGGTTTGAGGAACACCACAAAGGTGTTGACTTTGCCTACAGATTTCCCAGATCTCAATCCAACTGAGCATCTGTAGGATGTGCTTGACAAATTATCCACAGAGGCCCCACCTCACAATTTACAGGATATGCTATTAACATCTTGGTGCAGAATCACAGCACCTTCAGAAGTCTTGTGAAGTCCAGAGTTGTTTGTGAAGCAAGAAGGGGACCTACACAGCATTAGGCAGGTGGGGTTTTTTTTTAGAACTGATTAGTGTATTTTGGTGTTTATGTTGCTCAAAACAAACACATTGTGTTAGCACACGGTAATAAGTTGGTGGTCCAAAAAAAAAAAATCGCACAAATTGTTTGTTTATAACACAGCTACTATTATTTTCTTGGTATTTTGATGAATGGGTATTTTGGCAGCTTGAGGCTATCTAAGTTTCTGAAACCATTTATAATCAGAGTCTTCATCTCCTCCAGTTATAACCAGAACTTCTCCTCTAGCACTCTTGAAACCATGAGCAGATAACCTGACCTTTGTGTAGGAGACATAGAGCTCAATATGAACAAATAAAACTTCAGTGGAGAACATTACAGAATCCTTTATGAGTTTGAGCAAGAAAGTACTGTCTTACTGATCTAGGCTATTAGTAACCTAACGTACCTAATGGCTACTTTTCAACACCTACACTTAAAACAATAACAACATGTCTTCAGTATATAGTCAACAAAAGACATGTATTTTTGTCATGAAAATGTATTGTAGTGTTAACACTAAATGATGAGTAGAATAAGCCTTTGGACTTGAACGTGAGCGTGAAGTGTGACAACACATTAGAAGGCAACAGCCCAGGCTTGTCCTTCAATTTTGTGGTAACCAAGAAGGGAAAGCATTTTTACATACAATTGTATAGGTATATTGGTATCGTAATTAATCAAGATGACGATAATATCGACAAGATTAGTTCTGCTTTGCAAAGAACTTGGTTTAACAAGTGATTAGAGTTAATATTTGACTGCGAAACCACTTTTTGAAAAGGCATTATAAGGGCTTCATCAGCGAGATTTCAAACATTCTGCTTATCCTTCGGAATCAGAATTTAGAAAACTTTATTAATCTTGGAGGAGATTGCTTATGTAATGACTGCAAAGACACACAGAGACACAGAGAAAAGGACAAAAATCAAGTCAAAATAAACTCGAAATAAAAATCTGTAGCAAAAACTATGAAAATACACTGTTACACACAGAAATGCTAGGTATAAATAATATAGATAAGTAGCACAGTTGAGTGAAATCTACCGACACAAATGGTATTTTGGAGTTTGTTATTGCACTTAGCAGAGACCAGGGTCATGGGGGTGCTGGAGCCTATCCCAGCACTCACAGAAGAAACACCCTGGACAGGTCGCCAGTCCATCATACTCACACCGAGGGCCAATTTAGTATGTCCAAGTACATCTCCTAGGACTGTGGGAGGAAACCAGAGTACATGCAAACTTCAAACACAAAGAACCCTTGATCACCCAGCTGAGAATCAAACCCAGGACCTTGCTTTGAGCCAACACTGTGTGTCCCCATGCCGCCTGACAGGAGGGGCTCAGGTGAAATCTACAGGTTGCGTAAAAGAGCACTGAAGTTCATGGAACCCAAGATGACCCACTTATACAGCTGCATTTGGTTCGGTCGAGAGCTGGGTAATATGTCAGTGTGCTTTGTTCCTACAGGGTACAAAATAGAGCATTTTTTCCGCAATTTGAATGCGCAGTTTCTATCTATTTTCTAATTTTCAAAAATGTAAAATATAAATATGTTCTCATTTCTGCACAGGTAATATCTCTGTAAAGGACATGCACTAATTTTCACTTGTAAGCACCAGAACTTCTGCTTACACCTTTAACAGTGACTCATTAAAGGGAGTGAAAATAGCTCTGCGAAATTTCACTGAAGTGCAAACATGAGAAAATCCAGTTCCCAAACCTTTTTGATTCACAGGAATTGTGCTGTGTGTGTGTATGATTCAGAAATGAAGGTAAATCAAGTTCGCTGATGAGCGATAGCTGGGGAATGTGAGGCTCAGTCACATTCAAACTGAACGTCTCTTTCCATTAAGGCTTTTCCAAGCTGGTCACTTAAGGTCTCTTCCAGCCCCAGCAGACTGACAGTCGACGTTCACATGAAGATCCTGTTTATCTAGATTGCAGACAGCAGTTAGAGCGAGTCCCCTGGGTGGCCAAACATCACATCACACCAAACCACAAGAACACAGGGGAAAAAGCAAAGAAGCTGTTTCATGGATCGTTCTTTTTTTTTATACAGTTCTGGTTTAAAATGAGTTCCTTTTTAGGTTTGTTTGATTTTTCCTTTCTTGATTTTCTCGTCATTACTTGGACATGAAGCACAATTTCAGTTTAAGCTACTGCGGAAGTAATAAAGAAGATCTTGTCATACTGTTCTTGGGAAGAAAAAAAAAATCTACTGTGACCGTGATGTGTATTTTTAAATAATGTTTTATAAAATTGTACTGAAATGCTTCGTAGTCCTTTTTTATGAATCTTCTTCCGTCCTTCAAATCAGTGCCGGGTAGGGGCAGGAGCCCAAATGAAGGCCAGGGGGAGAGGAGGGGAAGGATGGTAATTAACATGGGCTTTGGGGGGAGGGAGTTATCAAAAATGTTTTTGGGGTATAAAAAGTTTTTTGATGCTGATGCAAACAAAGTGGAAGGTCCCTGAGCACCTAAAGCCCCCGCCTGCATGTGCCTATTCCAGATCAGGCCATTCATGCCTCTGCATCTTTGTAAAGCAATGGCTGAATCAAAACACACACAATTTCCCCTTTACCTTAAATATACTTAATCAGCCAAGATATGTACAGTGTCTGCTACAGTTTGCTATGGTTTTTGCACTTGAGTTACTAGGCCAGTGCAGTTAGCAAGTAATTTACAGCCCAGCTTCTAATGACTGCTGAATCCACTGAAGCATAACATACTCTTATGTGCACTCCTACATTGCCCAACTCACTCATCACAAGACAAGATCTGTTTAAAACACGTAATCTGTTTAAGCAACAGCAATCAGGAAAAGTCCCACAGGCCACATCACAGGCATTGTATTGGTACATTGTGTGGTAACCAATCAATAGGGCTGCACAGTATGGACAGTAACACATTGCAATTCTGCTATAATGTCATAAACTGCCTTGAAAATAACAACAAAACAAAAAACACACTGCGATGCTACAGTCACCCATGTGGGTCAAAGAAAGTGTCGCACTATCGATTCGTTTTAGGAGTAATAATCTAGCCATTTCTTCTGTTTATTCGTTGAATAATCATATGCACACACTTTATAACAGGAAACATTTCATTCTTCTTAATCAACAGGCAATTTGTAATTAGAAACGTGAAGAGATTCACGTTTCTAAAAAAAGGCATTGTACTCATTCTCATTACTGCAGGTTAAATTTATCCAGTAGCCAAAAACAGTGTATTAATAGTCAGTTAGAGCTCAGCTGCTCACAAACTACATGTTGCTTTGGAAGCAGTGATTGTAGCCTCTTCTTCAAATCCTGCTTTCAGTAGCCATGTAGGTGGTAAACAAATTAGAAGGGCTTCAGTTATTTGTTATTGTACGATTACTTTATTGGGCTAGTTCAGAAAGCAGTTGCAGTGCAGGCCAAGCCATAACTAAAGAGAGTTGAGTGGTGGACGTTTTGACACTACAGGATCAAATATGAGGAAGGCCACTATATAAGTGGTGGAGGAAGCCTCATCCAGCATCACTATTCACTTCTACAAACAGATGAGATGCTCTGAGTTCCCAGTTTTAGTGTTTCTCTCACAAGTTACTCAGATAAGTATTGAAGTGATTGATCAAACTCATATTTTTCGTCATCTGATAATTAAAGCGCTCTAACTCGTGCAGTTTCTCAGGCATCGCAATGGCCGCATGATGTGGACACCTACAGCTGTAGTAACAATCTTGTAAAATGTCTGATGAAATGAGTTGTAGTTTAGGTGGCTCAACTCCATACGGAGTCAAACAAATACTCAAGAATTCAGGCCAACCCCACTTAATACGATATATATTACATATTGTGTGTTGTAAAAAAAAAAAAAGGCACAGTGATGTTATATCATTCACCCTCAAGTGTAGGTCTGGGGCGGACAGCTGTAAAAACTGAAAGCGTCAGTACAGTTCTAAGAGCGCTACTCTCTGCATCAGGCCGCCCACCCTCTGCTGCACTTTTTCCTGTCAGTACGAATGTGTGACGCCTCTGGAGCACTACGGCCCGACATCAGCACATCCTGTCCGCCCCTGCACCTTGTCTCATCTGCACACATACATGCACACAGTACAAAACCTCAAGGAGGCACACACACTTTCTCATCTCTCAGAATGAGAGAGCACCAATGAAATGCGAACAGAGACGTAGTTCCCTTGCTGAAACCGTCGTGTGCTGGACAGCCATAGGCCAGTAGCTGGCCCATATGTATCATTTCTCTCAGCTCTTACGATTGTAAGTTTAGTCTAACTAAGCACATTTTGAAACAGGAGAAGATAAATAAACTTGAGCTGGCTGACGTTCACGGCCTGCTTTCTATTAGTGTTGCACAACGTATTGAAAGTTTCATGCTTTTTTTTAATACAGAAGCTCAGCAGTCCAGGCCTTACCAATTCACGAACAACTACCAAGTTTAGTATGACAAGGGAAATGCCACGGATCGCCTCTCTGATCAGAGGAAAATGATGAAACTCTTTACTTATATGTTGGACAACTCAGAAACATCTCGCACTTTGCATAATTTATTTGTTTAGCACGCATGGATTTTTGATTTTTTCATCCAAAAATTGGTAGTCTCATATGACTTAAAGATTACATTTCATGAACTCTTTCATTCTAACTCTTCAACCCAAAGCTTCTAGATTTGTGCTCAAGCTCAGAGAACTACATGGGTCTATATTTAGACGTAACCAATATTTCAAACCACGTGTGCCTGACACATTGTCATTGTTTCTAGTCAAGTAATGAATAATCAAGCTAGAAGAGTAACTGAAAACAGTAGCAGTTAGATCAACTAAAGCAGAAATGGGACTATAGCCAGATTACGGACTAATGACTCTTACAAGATAAGATAATCTTTTTTTTTTTTTATCCCGAGGGAAATTTTGCATGCTCAGTGCAAAATGAAAGAATAAAAGATCATTTAAGATAAAAGATTAATTAGGCTACTTGAAAGTAATTACTTGAAAGCTCAGAATCCATTCCTAATTTATAGTACCTGTAATAAACATTATTTAAAATGCCCTTTTGGGAAAAAATCTCACCACCGTGCTTGACTCCTCACCCCTCTCTGGCTGCACGTGTGGCAGAAAAGGCAGAGCTGCGGAAGATTCGGCCTCTCTATAGACTATGATAGGACCCAATTGGGGACGTCATCATGCAGAATGAATAAAAATAGCATGTTTGCTCAGGGCAGACACCGGGACAGAGTGAAGTGTGGGGTGGCACATAAGGATTTCTGAAAGGGTGATAAGAATTTTGGTGAAACATGATAACAAAACACATTAACCTCATTCCCCTTGGCTACTTTTGCTCTGCCTGGCAAGCTTCTGAATGTTAAGCACAATCCATGACACTATGCAGACTAATGAGTTAACAAGAAACACTGTTTGCCAGCTAAGACTTAGGAAGCTAATTTAACCATATACTTTGGATTTTGATGGGTTTAATGGATGATGTACTGTTTAATCCAAACTGTACAACTTTCTTCTCGTTCGTCAAATACGTCAAGTTCAACAATTTGCATATTAATACAATAGTCAGCTATTTATAATGCCACGAGCGTACTAAAACGTCCAAAACTGAGGACGTGCGAAGATATTGTGAGGGGGATGACTAACACTGCCTCAGACAGCAGCTTACTACAGACAGCATGGACGTCATTATCACGAACAGGACATTCAGCTCAAAGGGGATAACGTTAGAACATGCTACACTGTTGGTATGTTGCATATCTGCATTTGATTGTGGCCAATAGATGTAAAAGTTAGAATCAGACAGACTTTCAGCTGGTATATCACCTACTATACTGGTGTTACAGACCTTGCAATGAGCATTTTTACTACTGCTTGTCTCTAACAAGAAATAATCCCGTTTCCACACTGACAACATGCTGTCCCATCTACTTTTAATATTGTCTGGCACTTTCTGTTCGTGATAATGACGTCCATGCATTCTTCTTACATCAAGTTTTCATGTTATCCAAGTGGAGAAAGCAGGGCTGTGAAATATTTGCACAATAACTAGTAAAAAAGTGAACCGTAATTGTGTTCGCACCCTTAAAATCCAATGCTGCAAATGGTTATTGAATGTACAGCTCTAAGAAAAAATAAATAATTAGTTTAGAACCTTTGTAGAGATTTTAAAAGTTCCTCACACTCACACATCTAACTTACAAATATGGTTGTTCAATCCATTAACTGAAAGGTTCTTTGCGGAAACAAAAGTGGTTCTTCTACGGCACCACATAGAAGCTGTTTTGGCCTTTTCTAGTTTTAAGACTGAGGGTGCTGGAAAAAGCGTAAACGAAAAACATCAAACATAATCACATCTTAGGCCAAAAAAAAAATTTGCATCTTATTTTTTATCTTATCATCATAATTTAGGTCACTTTCTTTTTCAATTGAAACTGTGTGTTTCACAAGCATGTCATGCTTGCGAGATGCTGACTCAGTTCAATATGCAAATGATTTATTATACAAGCCAAAAAAGGAAATACCGGCAAGGTGGTGGAAGCCCAGGAAAATGAGTTATTTGTTTGCCTTACATAAATGGAAGCATTCAAGCTATCTGATCAGACAGAAGTAAACTTTCGCGGTAAAGTTCCTCTTCAAATTCTTCCTGGTGTCTTCCCTGAGTCAATATTTTAAACAAATATCTGCATTTGCAATACCGCCATTTACAAAACCAGACTAAACAAAAAGAGTGGAAATATCCAAATGATCCTTCAGCAAAGGTAGCCATTGTAAGCAGTCCATGTGTGTCAAAAAATATCAATTCAAAGCTATTTTAAAGTGCAACCATCACAAAGCAATGACCAATAGAATGGAACTGTATGGAGCTGCTGCATGGGAGCCGAAACTCACCAAGCTCAATGCAAAGTGTCGGCTAGAGGGGTCTAAAGCAGCACTGAAACTGCGCACTCTGAAGTGTTGGAGCTCCATCCAACAACTTTTTCGTGATCCAGAACTAATCGTTAACATCAGTACCTGACCTCACTAATGCTCCCGTGGCTGAATGCCATCAAATCCTGAGAGCAATGCTCCGAAATCTAGAGTAAAGTAGAAGAGTAGAAGCTGTTACCGCAGCAAAAGGGGAACAAATCTCTTAATGATGCTCTTGATTTCAGGAGAAGTGCTAGACAAGCAGACGTCGGCAGAGTTTTAGACTTTTACTTGACTTGAATGACATCCTGCTGTTGACTCATTTTCTCCACTGCGAGAATTTCAGAATTGCTGCTTGTAAACAGACCCAGCCTCACCCTGGATCACAGCGAGAAACAATGGCACTTCAGACGGTTTTTGACGACCCTCTCCAGGCTCTGGGCACGTCCCGCTGCCAGTTCATCAGCCAGTCACTTCAGAGAAAGCTGGGACGCATTAGCACTTCATGGAGAAGGCAGAGCGGACGCCTAGCGTGCCAGTGGGTGCCTGAGGGCTTCCTCCATGTGATATTTACTGCTCCACAAAGCCAGAAAGCTCCTGCAGTTTACAACGTGGTAAACAAAACAAAAGCCTATGTGGTGGCACCCCACAATGGTTTCAATATGCTATAGAGTGCACACACACACACACACACACACACACTAATAAAAAATGTATGTAACAGGAAACAGGGTCATCAGTGTCTCTAAAAAACTCAGTGGGTGGTGGTATAGGGCAGAAATAAAATGCTTGCACTTGGAGACATTCAAACGAGGACTTTCTGTGAGTGGCGTGTGCTGTTCAAAGGCACCTAACTGGTGACACACAGAGTAAATGCAGTACTTCTAGTCTATAAAAGCTTACTAAAGCTGACAGACTGACCAGCCTGGCAACTATGCATATTCACCCTAATACACTAAATGGACAAAAGTATTGGGATGCCTGATCATTACATCGACTGGGAATGACATTGCATTCAACTTTAATATGGAGGTGGTCTCCCTTTGCAGCTATAACAGCTTCCAAACTTCTTGGAAGGTTTTCCACAAGCTTTTGGAGTGTTTCTGTGGGAATTTGTGCCCATTCATTCTGTAGAGCATTTATGAGGTCAGACACTGACGTTGGACGAGAAGGCCTGGCTCGCAATCTCAGTTCCCGTTCATTCCAAAAGTGTTGGATGGGGTTGAGGTCAGGACTCTGTACTCAAGTTCTTCCATACTGAACTCATCCAACCATGCCTTTATGGACCTTGTGCAATGGAGCACAGTCATGCTGGAACAGAAGAGGTTCTTCCCCAATCCACAAAGTTAGAAGCATGGCGTTGTCCAAAATGTATCGGAATGCTGAAGCATTAAGATTCCCCTTCACTGGAAGTAAGGAGTTAAATCTGGAGTTCAATCATTAAGAGGTGTGTCCCAAGACTTTTGTCCACATAGTGTAACTGGCAACCCAGCCCCAGTAATGACAGCTGGAGACGCGGTGCCGTTTCCTTTCCGTGGTAAAAAAAAAACTTCTTCGGGAAAAAGACACCAAATCGAACGAGTTTGATGCACTTTAGCACAACCATAGACGACCAAGGACAAAACGTCATTAAGCCTGTCGTTAAAAAATAAAAATATAAAGGAAACAGACTCTGATTTCGGGACAACTGTGATTTTTTCACCAAAGTAGAACTTCAGCGGGTTTTGACTGCTGTGCGCAAAAGTGTGAAGACAAACAAAACTGACAGCCTCACAGGAGATGCAGACAAACCTCGGTGTGACAAAGTAATGGGACACCGCACACTTCACTCACCGAGACTGTTAGTCGATCCATCCATGTTGGGGTCTTCTGATGTTCACACTTTTTGGAGAGAAGTCGTGGGGAGAGGAGAAGAACCCATTCTCGTCCCTGTCTGCCCACCAGAGTCCCGGGCAGCAGCTCTCGGGACAAAAACACAGAGACGGTGGACAGGAGGAGCACACGTGTGTATGAATGTGTGTGTGTGTGTGTGTGTGTGTGTGGTGAAGAAGAAGCAAGTCCACTCCAAAACCTCCCCAACCCAGGAAATGAGCTGCGCAGCTGCGAGCAAGTGCACGACGGATGGATCTTCACCGGTCCTTCAAAAACTGTCTTTCTCTGTCGTTTCTAAAGTCCTGCTGCTACGCTGCTGCACTAAAAGTGGCGCCACAGCGCTGCTGATCAGTGCAGCATAAAAAAGAGAAGTTAAAAGTTTAAACGTGTGAAACAGCTGATTCCCTGCGGCCTCTAGTGGCGAGACTCTTTAAGGAGAGAGGCGATTCCTTTTCTAAACGCTAGAGGGCCCCAAATAGAGAGACCGCAATGAATGGGGGTGAACGGGGCTAACAGCTAAAAAAGTCATTAAAATATATTTCTAGGCATTCTTCCAAAGACTTTCTTTTTAAAATGCATCTCACAAATGATATAGTACTTTGAAGTGTAATTTCGACAACACGTATGTTTCAGGCAGTAAGGATATTAACATTATGGCTACTGAGCGCTGATCTGAAGGAGGCCGTTCATATACAGTGATACACAACGTGGACAAAAGTATTGGGGTTGTAGGGTAAGCCCCTTACTTCCAGTGAAGGGTAATCTTAATGCTTCAGCATACCAAGACATTCAGGACAACGCAATGCTTACAACTTTGTGGACAAAGTTCGGGGAAGAACCTTTTCTATTCCAGCATGACTGTGCCCCAGTGCACAAATAAAGACATGGTTGGATGAGTTGGGTGTGGAAGAACTTGACTTTTGCTGTAATGGTCAGGTGTCCCAATACTTTTGTCCATGTAGTGTATGAATAAAGCACACAAACTCTGGTAAGTGGGGACTGCAAGACGAAATGTGTTACACTCCTTGACGAAAGATTACACTCCTGAATCTATGTTTGTATTTATGAGACTGGTGAAATTATGGTGCGGAACTGGCGCTGCGGAACTCTGTAGAAAGAACAGTTGTTCCTTAGAATCGAGGAGGGACGGGAAAGGAGCCGGACTGAAGAAGGAGGTTATGGTGGCGTGTTTGGTGTGAAGGAGAAGAAGAGGAGAGAGGAGCTTCATACTGAACTACTGAACCAGGACCAACGACTGTAAACCCCACAGAGCCTGACACGGTTTAATCCTGCGTGACGAGGTAAATGAAGTCACCCACCCATTTATCTGCTGCTCTTTTATCATGGACTCTCCACTGTTTATCAGCTTTAATACATTACTCTGTTCTTTCAACACTCTTCTACTCACAACCTTCTGTTAATAACAAGAGCTCTGAAAATATATTAAATATATCAACATAGTTACTTGAGTTAGTTACTCTGTGTAGTAATCATAGATGCATACTAACTCTTACTATATAATGATCTATGGCTTATCTGTTTATCTAATTAATGAACATATATTCAATATATCAATACAATTACATGAAATAATGATAGATGTATATTAACTCTCACTATGTAATGATATATGGTTTATCGGTCTGTATCTAATTTATGAAAATATATTCAATATATCAACACAGCTACTTGTAATAGTCATAGATGTATATTAACTCACGAATCTATGGCTTATCTGTTTGTCTAATTTATGAAATATATTAAATATATCAGTGCACTCACAGGTTAGTTAGTAAATGTAATAATGATAAATGTATTATTAACTCACTATATAATGATAGATGGCTTATCTGTCTGTGTCTAATTTATGAAAAAATCAGTTACACAATTACACAAGTTCATTAGTTGTATATGTGTAATAATACTAGATGTATATTAACTGTCACTATAAAACCATAAATGGCTTATCTGTCTCATTGAAGTAATGTCATCATAGTTATATATGCGCTACATGTATTATATATAAATATGTAATTATGTACTTTATTGTCGGTATGTTTGAAATACTATAGCTGTGTGTAAACTACAAGGTTATACAAATGAATGAACTACATTCTAGAAATGTTTGCATTTGAAATCACTGATCTGCTGTAATAATCTAGTAATCTGCTGTATAGTAAGGTTATGTTGCTTCTTTTTTGTTACATGGTGATTCCAACTTCTCTGCAGAAAGGATGAGATTTTACAATGAAGGTCACCATGTTTCTCTTACAAACCGGGCGTGTTGGGTGGATTTCTCCGTTCTTTAAGACACCAGTCAAGCCCGGCTGTCTTCATTCAGCTTACCTACAGTCCCCAGTTCCGCGTCTCTGCTGTGCTCAAGTATGTATCTATTCAACTGTGTTTACAATGTAAAGCATAATTGGCACAATACCATTTTGTTTTCCGGTACATGATACTGAAAACTTTAGTGTGTGGGTTCATATCTCAGCACTGCTGGTGGCACCACTGAGGTACCCTTGAGCAAGGTAACGTCCCCACACACAGCTCCCCGGGCGCCCCTCGTTGGTGGCAGCCCACTGCTTCACTAAGTGAATTGGTTAAATGCAGAGAAAGAACTGCGTGCTGTGCTGTGTTCATGTGTGACTATACGGGGCCTAGATGGATGGATGGATGGATGGAAAACTACTTAGCTTTAAAATAAGCTATTTTTATTTGAATACTCAACTCATACATTAACAGTGTGAATTCTTTTAATTCCAGACTACTAGGCACAGGATTAAGTTAGACTGTTTTTTTTATCTCGGATATCCAGTCCAGCAGTTTCTGCTGACATCAGCCATGCCGGTGCCCATCGATTATAGCTACTGCACCTGTAGTTTAGAAAAATAAATTGTTATTTAAAATGCAATTTTTTTTTTATAAACTGAGGCCTGTTGTTTGGCCATGAAGACCAGCACATGTACTTTTTCTAACTTGAAGTGTGAACCCTGAACAGACAACCAGTTAGTTGTGGTTGTGTTGTCACATGGGTGTTTTGCATTTACAGGCAGTTCAGCTCTGTGTTGTTTGGCAACATTTTCAGCTCTTGCTGTGTGAAAATTGCACTCTTTAAAATATAAAGTTATATAAAGCGATTGCGCTGGAAGGTGGGTGGGGAATGGTAAAGTAACAGAGTAATAGAATGATTACTTTCTATGACAGAATGAATATTTATTCTCCATGATGTCTTATCATATTTTGGATCACGATATTGTGATTTTTCAGTGTGTTGTTACATCCGTAGTACTCATATGTAGGTTCATAAACAGAACACAGTTATCTGACCCCTCCTGACTGATTTTAATCTTTATCTTTCTTCTGAATGCAGACTGTCTCATTAAACACACCTAATACAGCTCATTAGTTAATTAACTAGACATGCATTGGATTCAGACCGTTGCCTGAAAGAAAGCTAGTCTCTGCAGTCCTGTGGTCAGAAAGGAGCCCAGTTTGACATCTGTAATCCAATTCTGACAATTTTGTTGTTTTTTTAAGGTGCCAAGATGGATACATTGTGGGTCGGCAATTTACAAGAATAAGCCGGAAAGTGCAGATCTTCGGGAAATATTTGAAAAAGACACTGAGAAAAAAGACAAGTCTTTGGTCACACACGATGACCTCTTCGAGCACGCAGGTAAAGATGCAAAAACCAAAGCCAGTTTCAGCAAAGTGGTTGATGTCTTCACCAAGAAGGACATCCGACGGCGTGGACACGTGGAGTTTATTTATGCTGCTCTGAAAAAAATGCCAGAATTTGGAGTAGAACGGGACCTTGCTGTCTACAACAAGCTTTTGGATGTTTTTCCCAAAGAGGTTTTTGTGCCACGAAACTTTATTCAGAGAATGTTCAATCACTATCCCAGGCAACAAGAATGTGGAGTGCAGCTGCTGGAGCAGATGGAAAATTATGGTATGTGTATGCGCGTGTGTCTGTGCGCGTGTGTCTGTGCGCGTGTGTCTGTGCGCGTGTGTCTGTGCGCATGTGTCTGTGCGCATGTGTCTGTGCCTGCGTGTGTCTGTGCCTGCGTGCGTCTGTGCCTGCGTGCGTCTGTGCCTGCGTGCGTCTGTGCCTGCGTGCGTCTGTGCCTGTGTGCGTGTGTCTGTGCCTGTGCGCGTGTGTCTGTGCCTGTGTGCGTGTGTCTGTGCCTGTGTGTGTTTGTCTGTGCCTGTGTGCGTGTGTCTGTGCCTGTTTGTGTCTGTGTGCGTGTCTGTGCGTGTGTCTGTGTCTGTCTGTGTGCGTGTGTCTGTGTCTGTCTGTGTGCGTGTGTCTGTGTCTGTCTGTGTGTGTGTGTCTGTGTCTGTCTGTGTGCGTGTGTCTGTGCCTGTGTGTGTGTGTTTGTGCCTGTGCACGTGTGTCTGAGCGCGTGTGCATCTGTGCCTGTGTGTGTCTGTGCCTGTGTGCGTCTGTGCGTGTGCGTGTGCCTGTGCGCGTGTCTGTACTCATGTATTTATGTTCACCAGGGTTAAGTCTTGTACCACCACTGGGTTTGAGTAGACAGGACTGAACCTGGTATCTCCAAAATTGTAACTTTACAGAAGAAGAAGAAAAAAACCCAAATTAGAACGTGCGTTAACGTGTGATGATAATGTAAATCTCGACAAATGATTAAATATTATTGTGCTCCTAAATCGGTTTTGAAGTGTTTCCCATTAGCATTTTCACCAAGGTAAAATAATAACCATGTAATTACCCACTGGGCTACCTTCTTATACTATTCAATCATTTATACTGAAAACTATTTTCCGCACAGGAAACGTGTAACACTGTTTACATCCAGTGGTTCTCCCCATCTTGGGAAACCAAAATATTGCCAAACGGGCACATTGCAAGCTTCTTTTACCGTCTTTTATTTCCGGGTCTGTTACATACATTTGTATATGATAGAACTAAACCTAGATTAGAATTGTTGTACAAAGGGAAAAGTGAACCAAAAATGAATGAAAATATAATAACAATGTTATGAAAATGGTGATAAAATCTTACCTCAATTTGAGTGATATTCACTAGTACCAAACATTTCTCCGAGGCCTGTACTGGGACAAGTCATTTTGGAAAGTTTTGCTGGTCTGTTTATCATGAAATGTTCACAATATGAAGAGTAGCTGCCATATTCAAATAGTAAAAAGAAAACAGAAAAATCAAGCAGAATAGTTTTGATATGATAATGATGATCATAGTCATACGGTTCTACACAAAGGTATTTATTTTGTGTCCAGCACTTCTGAAGGCTGTGACTGCTGGCATGTGAGTTTCATCAGTGTTTAAGATAAGATAAGATGACCCTTTATTAGTCCCACGGGAGAGGAATTTGCAAGTTTTGTTGTGGAACATGAGCACACTGTGTTTTAACATATTCTCTCTATATTGCCAGGAATTATGCCCAACACAGAGACGAAGGTCCTCTTAGTTCAGATCTTTGGAGAAAAGAGCCACCCCATGAGGAAGTACCAGCGTATTATGTATTGGTTTCCCAAATTCAAGCATGCAAACCCGTTCCCGGTGCCCCATGAGCTCCCGCAAGACCCCGTGGACCTCGCACGCTTCAGTCTCACCCGCATCGCTAATGACCTGGATGCTAAGATCACTGTTTATCAGGTACCTGCTGTCGGCCTACTAGTTTACTGGGTTGTCTGTACCAGTAAAAAACTGAAAAATACAATTGCAGTTTTTCCTGATCTGTAATGTCACTGCAGTTTAAAATGAGACTACTTTCTATCAACTGAGGCCTGTTATTTTGGCCATGAAGACCAGCACATAAACTTTTTCTGCCTTGAGATGTGAACCTGGAACAGACTTCCAGTCAGTTGTGGTTGTCATGTACACAGCACAAATTGCA
>JBBIGA010000011.1:6105312-6122737 GCA_037576975.1 Alestes dentex
CTTTTTCTGCCTTGAGATGTGAACCTGGAACAGACTTCCAGTCAGTTGTGGTTGTCATGTACACAGCACAAATTGCAGAGCACTATTTACTTTGACTGTTGGAGACCTATGTGGACTTACAAAAGAAAATTTGTAATTGAAATTTGAACTGATCAAACACAGACTGATCTCTGACAAGTCACATCATGTCGTTTTGAGCCTAACCTTTCAGACGCTGTTATTTGGAAAATGTACCTTTATCTTCTCTACCCATTTTCAGCATCCATCCACAGACATCAGCGAGACAGGAGAGGAGATCACGCAACCTCATATTGTAGGTATGCAGCTCTTTGTTTCTCAAGCTAGGATCAGCAGATGAAACATTTCTCCAGTTGCATGAGTTAGTGTTCTAAACTACATTCAAATATCTAAACTATTTTGATGTAACTCTGACAGATGGTAGACTGCACTGTTTTTTTTTTAATTGTTGCACAAGCTTTTCCAGGTGGAATGAATGAGGCAGATTTTTTTTTACGGCTACCATGAAACCTTCACTCATTTATTGAAGCTAGAGAGGCTACTTGAAGTTGGAAATTCAATTAATGCAACATAAACTTCTCATACTTGGGATCCGATGTGAGAAGCTTTTCTTTAAGCCCAGACTCTCTGCCCTTATAACAGGAATCCAAAGCCCAGAGCAGCGCGATCTCCTCGCCAAGCACAATCCAAACAGACCTGTGTTTGTGGAGGGCCCCTTTCCACTGTGGCTCAGGAAGACGTGTGTCCATTATTACCTGCTCAGGGCTGACCCTGTCCCTGCTGAAGAGCAGGTACTCTAAAGCGATAAGACATACATATTAAAAGGTTGTAGTGGCACAAATCTGATTACATTTACTTTAGTATGACCCAAGTCTGATTCCCCCCCCCCAAATCTGTATGAGCACAAATAACTGGTAACACCTAATTTAGATGGTACTTTGCAGCTGTGTTGTAGATGCTTGTCTTTCACCAAACATTCAACTAAATATTGATTAAATGTAACTGAACATTTAGATTAGAATAGACTCATTGTTTAGGATAGACTAATCCTAGCTTTAACCCAAAATTTGAATCTAGTTCTGACCCTAAACCTAACCCTGTTTGATAATTCCTGCTTCAGATTACACCAGATAAGTTATGACTGAAAGAATCTGTAAAAAATCTGTAGGGGCTTGCCAAAATAAGTTGTAACCAAAATTACAAGTTTTGTTTCTGAGTGTGCCATGCAGAACTGCCGAGTTGAGACACTAGCTGCTGATTTCTCAAAAAGTGACTAGTAAGTTCATCAGGGCTAGTAGTGACATTACCCACTATATCGCAATATCTCAAAAAACCTATGATAGATGTGGCCTTTCCCACAGACGGATGTGAGTGCTAGTCTGTTAGGTCTTGCAGACTGAAATGAACATGCTCTCCTGCTAAACTGCTCTGTTATGTTGCATGGGTTTCTTCTAGATTGAGGAGGAGGTTGATCCTGAACTGATTGGTCCAGATCAGAGCTTTTTCTACCCCCAGCGTGTTGACCTTGACCTTAACATAGACATGGGAGATGATGTCAGCTTTGATGTGGATGATGGTGAGCTCTTTAACTAGTGCGCACACGTATACTTAAAAGCCTATACCTCTGATTTAGTACAGAATCTCAGTGGAACCTGTTACCCACCAGTTTTATATGATGTACACAATGTGGACAAAAGTATTGGGACATGCCTGTTTTTCCCTATACTAGGCCCCTTACTTCCAGTAAAGGGCAATGTTAATGTTTCAGCATACCAAGACATGGTAACACCATGCTTCCAACTTTGTGGACTCAGTCTGGGGAAGAACCTTTTCTATTACAGTATGAGTGTGTCCCAGTGCACAAAGCAAGCTCCACAAATACATGGCTGGGTGAGTACTCGGTGTGGAGGAACTTGACTGGCCATCACAGAGTCCTGACCTCAACCCCATCCAACACCTTTGAGTTGAACTGGACTGTGCGCCAAGCCTTCTCGTCCAGCATCTCATAAATGCTCTACAGAATGAATGGGCACAAATTCCCACAGAAACTCCAACATCTTGTGGAAAGCCTTCCAAGAAGAGTGGGGGGGGACGGGACAAACTCCATTTTAAAGTCTGTGTATTTGAATGGAGTGTCATTAAAGTCCTAGTTGGTACAATGGTCAAGTGTCTCAATACTTTTGTCCATATACTGCATATGCTGTGGTCTACATTTAACCGTTAAACTACAGGCTTATTGTACATGTATTAATTTTAAAGCCGATTATTAAGCAACTGCTCTGATTTATTCATCACTTATTATGTAAGGTGAGTGAAGAATGGAAATATGGAAGGGTTCTTATTACCCTGCATTCTTGGTTATAGTTACAAGCTTGTTATGCTAATGCGTATTAATGGCTGGCATAACTAATATGATCTTACTGGATCCCATTTCTCCAGTTGAGGAAGGCTCAGTCTATGCCATGTGCATGGCCGGTCAAAGTGACCAGGCTACCCTTGCTCGATGGATATGCAGCCTTCAGGAGACCAATCCCATCTTGGGTCGGATCCCCACAGTGTTTCGTCTGGAGTCTGGGACCAGAGAACTCCAGGCAGCTGAAGACGTGGGCCGCGGCTCTGATCAAAATCCGCGACCAGGGGCAGAGTATGAGCACAATGTAGAGGAGGATGTACGGCACTCACAGGGCATGAAGCAATGAGTGGGCAGTGGTGACTCTTCTTCCACTGTGATGGTCAAGATATTTGTGTGGGTGTCTTACTTTGCACAAGTAATAACTTATAGAATACAGAAAGCTCATGTGATTTAAGATAGGGAAACCACAGATAAGCAACCATATGAATTTACTACCACTGTATCAGTTCAAATACGGCTACAGAAGTATGTCTGGAAGGTATTTTAAAGGCTATTCAAAGCTACTAATTTCAGTAGTTTTATTTAAAGTTTATTAAAATCAACCAGTCATCATATTACTGTATTCTCAATCAGATGCCAGATACTGAGGGGATTCAAATGGGTCAAACATAGTGTCTAATTATTCACCTTGATAGTGTCATTCAAAAGATGTCATTGCAATAAATAAATGCTTTCTTTGTACATCATGTACTGCGTGCTGTTTTTTAATAGTTTAAAATGGTCTTCAGTGGAATCAGCCGGTTGGATATTTGAATATTTTCAAGGTGGGTATTTTCATTGCATCTCGTGGGTCTTTCAGTTTAGACAAATCTCCACTTTTTTTGTTGTGAATGTGTGATATGTGACTATGTGAAGCAATAAAACTGACATGAAGGTACAAAAATCTTTATTGTCTCTTGAAAAGTAACAATATATGTGAAAAGATCAACCGTAGAAAAATTCACATTACAAGAATACAAATAAAGGAATATTTTAAACTGTACAAGCAGTCTATCGTCTAAAATTAGAATCAGTTTAAAGTATAAATAGTCCTGTATTTCTTGTTTGTGTCTATTTGCACATTTCTATACATCACTTCTAGTTGTTCAAGGTGTGGGTTGATGAATGGAGCTTCAAAACTGTTATACATGTTGAGGCTGTCTGACTGTCAGCATATATATATATTTTGTTTGGGTCTGTCCAGCTCCTGTCTTTTTCACATCCCTCCTCCAGCCACATTTTATTTTTGATCTACTATCAGCAGATCTACTAGAGCACAAAAGGTCAAAGAAACAATCCATCACTGAGACCTATTTTCAGACATTTTCATTTTTTGAACAAACAAATTCAAATGGAGTTTTACAGCATACTTAATACACAACACAAAATAATATACCTATATATAAATACTAGGCACAGTATTTCCCAGAAAAAAAGTTCTTACTTCCAATAGAATAATTATACTGTACAGTATATATATATATATTATTATTCATATGAACAGTTAAGCTTTAATTGCCAAGACAGGTATCATTCCAGGGATGTGTGCACAAGTATTTAGCATCAAACTAACAGCTTAAAGAGAACCGAACTCCTGAAACATGAGATTTACAGTCAAAAATCATAAAAGTTCCACTGCTCAAAGAGCTCATAAGACTATTAAGTTGAACTCAAACACTAGCTTGCATTAAATATAGAAAACTAAAAATACATACAAATTCACTGTCATTTTCTCCTCTTTTAGGAGTACAATCCAGATAGAAAAAAAAAAAAATAGCAAAACCACACCAGATATACACTACCAGTCAAAAGTTTCTGAGCACATATCCATTTATTTCATCATTTTTATTCATCTCAGATTTTTATTCTGGCTAAGCATTGGAAAGTGGTTAAGAACTATAAATAAAATGTCAAATAAAACAAGTTTACTTCAGAACGTGGAAAGAATGCGCACCAGTGCATGCCTGATATTCTGTTAACTGGTTGTGTGGTGATACAGAGTCAAATTCTAGACTGTCCTATAACTTTAAACGCACTCGTTACTGTTTCATCCCATTGGCGGTCACTTAATAGCTCATTAAATATCCAACACTTGCCAGGTGATCCACAATCTAATTAGGTGGCTTTTTGTAGGTCAGTACAGATTAAAATGACCTTTTCTGGCTAATAAAGGTCCACCAGTGGTGAACATCTTGTACATGTATTTGTTAGCAAAGCATATTGAGAATATTTTTAGGAAACATTAAGTAACATGCAAATGTAGAAAATCTCAGTGTGTGCAAAAACCTTAGACTGGTAGTATATTAGGTTTCACCCTTGAAGACGGTGTAAAAGTTGAAATGAGGTCTTAAGGCTGTTCAGACATGCAGCATGCTTACTGAGATTCAGGAGAGTAGGCATATGAGGCTCCACTGTGCTTTTGTGGTTTTAACAAGTAAGGTTCCCGCATAATCTTTCCCTTGTTATCATTGTACAAGACACACAACATCCACTGCTGTGTTAGAAAGAGGAAAAGAGGTCGAAGCTTTCTAGAGCATTCTGAGCTCTTTAAAGGCATTCATGTCTTGGTTTGCTTTATGTCATCTGCATCCAGGATCACTTCAACCTCAGCCGTGCGCATCATGCTTCCCTCTGGGGTGGAAAAAAAACAAGCAATCATTATGTGACCCTTATGTGATTAGTACTAATAACTGACACTGTAAACTAAAACAACATCCATGGCCTTTTTAACCATATCAGCCACATCTGTATTGCATCACTGAATACCAACTACACTCATTTCATTCTATTTTCTTGTGCTTCGAAAAGATTTTTTGCGGAAATTCTCATGATGCATTTTGAAGGTGTGTTTTGGGGTGGATTCTTGAAGACTCGCTGTTTTTGTTTTTTTCTAGCTAGCTAATGCAGAAGGAGGACAGAAAGTAAATTACACAGGTCAACAGGTCAAAAAAAATGTGGGTTTTGTAGGGTTTTTCATTTTGTGATGAAGCTAGTTATATATTGCATGATAGTTGTATAATTAGTATAAAATAATCATATTATAAGCGTTTTTGGAGAAACAGTGGTAGCCGACTGACACTGATCGTTATTTCTATGCCACAGTGTTCGCCTATCTGACTTCGCACTGAAAATATTGAAACAGTTACTTGATTGGTGCCGCGGTTTAATACAAAACTGCATGCAAGTCTATAGCAAACTAAAATTTACTCATAATTCAAAAAGTTGATGTGACTGAAAAAAAAAAGATCTGAAATCAGCATGAAAAACTGGTTTAGAAAAGTGTGTTGTGGTTTCTGATGATTACAAAAAAATGTTGACCATGGAACCATGGAAGCTGTTTTAAAAGCATCACTAAGGCTGGACTGTATAAATAACTTAATAATCAGTTCTCAGTAGAACTGATTAGTAATAACTGAGTTATGCAGGTCTACTTGTGTATGATCCACAGTCGTATAAAAAGATTTGAACGTCCCTGGTCAAATGACAATGATTTTCAATGTGAAAATATGTACACAGAACACACCTCTGCCCATTATAATGCAGATTTTAAGGCATATTATTCACTGTTAATTTACATTATTACTGTTTACGTGCTAACTTCAACATGAAACATGCCCTTAGCAAAAGTATATTTTATGTTTACTATAAAATAAAAAGAAACTGAGCACTATCACCTAAAAGATGATGAATGGTATTTGTTACCAGCCTGCTTCTCCTACTCCTAATCTACCCTTGATTAAACAGTTTACTTTATGATCTATATTGCTTTGTTGGATATCCCAGCAACTTAACTTCAACTTAAATTCAAATTTCTTTAGTAGTACTCTTGTCGCTGACAGTGGACTGCTAAATAATTTTTATATTAACAATAGTCACAAACTGTTGGGCAAAATATGGAACAATCTAAGTTCAACTAACTGGAGGTAATGGGTTGCGGTATTGATCAAAACTTTGATACCTCACCTTCACCTTTAAGAGAATCATCCTGTTGCCAGAGCTGGTTGGTGAAGAAACGTTCTCTCACAGCTACTTGTTCGTCCCAGGTCTGTAAGATGTTTTGGCGCTCCGTCTCTTCTAGAGACAGAGTGTCAGGGTGGGCTTCTTCTATATGTGCTTTCACCCCTTCCACACTCAGGCAGTACTGCTGCTCCCCACACACCATGCAGACCAGCAGCTGGTTGATTGCATCATAATCCATAAGGTAGATGCTCCTCAACTTGGCCTCAGATAAAGGCTCATTTGAGCAATCATCGGCCGGAAGAAAACACACCTCTGCTTCTTCTGAAAAGAAAATTCAGCACCAGAAATGAGGTGAGGCAAAACTTCCCGTTAAAACATTTCTATGTACATTTTGAGCATTAGTTCATAAAGGCACATAAAAGTAGGTGCAGTGGTATCAGTGTATCTGGCCATGAGGAGTGAGATCCTACTGTATTACTCTGAAATTCCAATGAGGTCAATGATTGCGCTAAAAGAATCTCAACATAAATGATCTATTACTCATAAAAAGGTTTAAGCTTATCAGTACCATACCTTTAAAAGATGTAATCTCGCACTGCTTAGGCGGGTAGTCTGGTCTCTCTGGTGGTGTACTGCAATGACATCCAAAAAACATCCCAAGAGTACATATTACACAAACGATATACATTCTTAAGTTGGGTGTGGTCTGCTCTCAGTTTAGCAATAGCACTACATCTTGTTCTACGCATCACCATACAAAGTGCAGTTCCTCATGAAGCTGAGCATTTTGTGGTGTGCATGTCTTCCTCTTTCTCTCATGTACCAAGACAACTGCCAAAGCCCTGCTGCTGCAACTGCGTAACAGCTGAAGGGAGAAACAGGCTGCATCGTGCTTGCTCAGGGCTCCCACTTCTCCTCATCTACCCACTAGTTACCCATTAGGGTAGCGTCTACCCTTTTTGTGCAGACTGTGCTACATCATCATACATCTAGATTTATTAACCTTTAAAACAAAGGAGGCGTACTGACTTTTCTCTTCCATTTTCCCTTGTTAATACCGCCTTTAAGCAGGGACTAGTGTTTACAGATCAACTCAATTGAATAAGGCAGTTTCCAGCTCATATACTATACGGACAAAAGTATTGGGACCCGCCTATTTTTCATACTTTTCACCCCAAATTGAAGTCCATCCGTCATTAAAGTCCCTGTTGTTATAATGGTCAGGCATCCCAATACTTTGTCCATATAGCGCAGTTTGATCAAGGTATATGCTACATTTGAGTGATAGTTTGTTTTTAGTGCAGCAGTCCCTGACTGATAAAGAATAAGAGGTGGTTGGTGTAGTGTAGTGGGTAACATCACTGCCTTCCGAGCAGAAGGTTGAGGTTCGATTCCTACCCTGGGCGACACACCAAGCTACACCAATAAGAGCCAAGGGGGTAAGACTCCTAACATTATATTTGCAAAAAAAATTGTCTCTTTGGATAAAAACGTTTGCCAATAATGTAAATGAAAAAGAGCCACGAGGAGGTCTGCTTTTTGTCTTACCTCTGAACTAACTCTGTAACATTGGAGTCATCGAGTCCCACGTGGCCGAGATTCGTCTGATTGCGGAGCTCTTTTTCCCGTGCTGCCTTCCTTGCTCTTTGCTCTTGCTTCTTTATTCTCCAGTGCATCCTCCTCCTCCTTAAAATCTCTTCTGCATCTAGACCTTGATTTGCGGCTGCCTTCAAGTGCCTTTGATTATTTTTTAAACCGGTCGTGAAGGGCCTTCTGATCTGCGTTTGAGGACTGGAGGGCTTTACATGATTCATTTGTGTGGAGGCCACTGTTTCTTGTCTGCTGAATGAGGTGGGAGCACTTGCTTGAAGCTGCCATTTCTTCATCTGAGAAGCCTCTGAAAACTTAGTCCTACCCCCATTTGATGATTGCTGGTTTGATAGCTGGTTTGACGCAGTGGGGCTCAATACTATCCGGGTGGGCCGTAAGGTGACATCAGTTAGGACAGCATGGTTGTTGAGGTTTGCATGACTTGCTGGCTTTGCTGCAGAAGGGTGATGGGCTTGAGAGCTGATATACTTTCTCTGTATAGGCTGAAAGATAAAAACAGAACGATAAAAAATATTGCACAGGCTAAATGCACTTCACTTTAAAATCTCCATAGTACACATGACCAAAGCAGGGCTGTAAAGTTGCTATAGAAAAAGACAATGCTTCATCAAATAGCACGATGATTTATCTAATACCAGATGATGAGCCTAATTAGTTACTGAAATAACATTTAAAAGATGCCAGAAACACGTTATACCTGAGAAAGCTGCTTGAGTTGCACAGCATATTTGCCTCTCTCCCTCTCTTTGGCCTTTCTGGCCCTCTGCCTTCTTTTCATTACTCGCCAGTACTCTCTCTTCTTCTGAAGCTCACTTCTCTCGTTCGGCTGCTGACCTCGATGGGCCTGTGGGGGACCCCGCTGGTGAGGTCCTGCTCTCTTGCCGCTGTGTCCTGGGCGGCCTCTGTATACGGGTTTCACACCTACAGCTACTGACAGAGCGTGTGTTCTGTCCTCTGGACCCTGACTCAAGCATGGACCTTCAGCAGTGACAGTAAGCGGGAACTGAAGCGAGGGGGCTTGGCATGAAAGGACAGCATCTTCAGCAGAGAAGCTAGGAGCCTGGAGGGGAGAGTGACACAGAGCTGGACTCTGTTTGACCTCTATGGAGGGGCTAGCGTACCCAGAGAAGGTACACTCTGCTGCTTCATGTGTGGTAAGGTCAGGTTTTGTGCTTGCCTCAGCCTCCTGAGGAGAGAGTTGATCTTCAGTTTTACAAGGCAGAAATGTATCTTGACCTGTATTACTGTCAACCACAGAGCTAAGAGATTCTTCCAGGAGCTTCTTCATAGAGGCCACCGCCAAGAGAGTGGTGGCCTGGCTGTCACAATTCGAAGTTGCCTCTTTCTCAATCTTGGGCTCAGGAGGAGGTGATGGTGGAGGTTTGACATCTTTGATATCCATACTATGACTCTGTTCTACAAAGGAATCTGCACATTCCACCGAGGGATAACTACGTTCTTGTTTTACTGCATCGTGTGGCACCACATCTAAACTTGGGGTAACACTTGAAGAAGAATAAGAACTCCTCAACACTCTTTTACAAGCTGGTCTATCCTCCTGCTTGCCTGCCTGTGTCAAGCCTTGGAGAACATCAGCATTTGGTGTACTGTTGGCTAGATTTGGCCTGAGAGCTGGAGCAACACTCAGACCAGTGCACCTTTCGTGAATATTCACTGAAGAGTTTAAGCAATCTGGAAACGCATGTTTAGCAGAATTGGTTCTAACACAAACCATCTTTTTTGAGGTTGAAGGACTAGTTGGGGGTGATGACTGTACAGCACGTGAAACACAGCTCGCAGCTTGTGGAAATATCTCAGCTGAAGGCTGTAAGACAGGGATGGATGCCATGCTGTTGTCTTTGATAAAGCCACTAGTTGTCTTAGATGCATTGGTGAGTGTAGTTTTGTTTGCTTGTGGCATTCTATGGAAGCCTGTTTGAATCCTTCGCACTTGCCCCAAGTTTCTTTGGGGGTGTCCACACCGCTTTAGTGCATCCTGCTCCCTCAAACGAGTTTTCATCTCCACTGAGAGCCTCGCCCTCTGCAGCCGCTTTCTGATTCGCCAGTACTCCCTCTGCTTAGCAAGCCGCTCCTCAGCTGTCTCCACTTGGTCATACCATTGTGGAAAGCGATGTGGTGAGCTTAGCCTCCTCTGAATCTGCACCAGGTTCGGTTGATTGATTTTGAGTTGGCTGGGTGCTCGGGTAGCAGCTGCCGCCCGCAGAGAACCCCCTGAATGTCCAGGCAACTGACGTGGCTTGGAGTTCTGCAGGTGATTTGTACAGTTGACTGATACATTTCTGGCTACTGACCCTTGAGCAACATCAGTTGACAAATGATGTTTAGGGGCAGATTGCTTGATAGGTACGGGTAAAATATTACCGTCTAGTTTGACAGTAAAATGAACTGGTTTTCCATTATTCAGTGTTACATCAGCAGACTTCACAGAGTTAGGCCGCTTCGCTTTTCTCAATGCCATTGTGTTCCCAGAGGATGATGAATGTGCTGGAACAACACCCGAAAGCTTCCCCACATCCTGCTGTCCTTTTTGAAAACGCTGTGTCTTGTTGACATTGACCTTCTTGAGCTTTTCTGCTCGTTTCGCTCTCTGCTCTCGTTTTTTGATGCGCCAGTTCTCCCGACGTTTAGCAGTCTTCTCTTCTTCAGTCATGGGTCGGTCTGCGTTTCTGCCCTGGGCCGCGCTGTGTTCTGGGACATAGGCACATGCATTTCTACTACGGTTCGCACCTCTTCCCCCAGTAACGTGTTGGTCTTTATCAACTTTAGAAACCACAAAGGCAGGCGCTCTGGGTGGCAGACAGTGTCTAATTTGAGGATTCTTTTGTTGGCTGCACTGTGGTGTAAACCTGGATACACTGCTTTTCAGAGAAATGTTCGAGAGGTCGCCATTAAAGACTGGCAATCTGTTCTGGGCCTGTCGAGTTTCTGTGATGTCTGTTTGTACTTTTATGCACGGCGTAGGCACTGGAAAACACTTGGCGAATGATGTACCATTGAGATTAACCGTGGAGGCAGCCACATTGGATTCTTCAGAGGTCAAGCCTTTCACGTCCTCATTTTGGACCACCACACACTTTTTAGAGTCTGTGCTACTTTCTGGAAACTGCTGTGAAATTTCTTTACATGTAGTCTTCTCACAAGGCTTACTGGCTTCTTTTTGGCTTATTTCTGACTCAGACTTGATCTCTGGTGTGAAACGACATGAGTTGGTCAGGTTTTGTTTGACAGCAGTTTGGTAGGAACCAGCACTACTGAGCAAAGTAGAACTAAACTGGGAACTGGGTATATCCAACGCATGTTGAGTTGTCTGAGTCAACGCTGTAAATGCAGGCTTATGTATTCCCGTCTTTGGACTTTTGGACGACTTCTTGGATGTCAGAGACAGCCTCGCCCTCTGTTCCCTTTTCCTTGTCCTCCAGTATTCCCTTTTACTAGCAAGGGTGGCTTCATCAAATTCTGACACTGGCTGATAGCGCCGCCTGTTCAAGTTCTTTGTCTTAGACATACCTGCTACTTGATCATTCCACGTTCAACACAGTCTGAAGTTTCATGTACATTTTAAACCATAGTGTGATTAATTCCCCCAACGTCAACTAGAACATTAGCTGCTTGCACATTTTGTTTCATGTGCGGCTGTCTTCCAGTCTTGGCCAACTTAAGGGTGCACTTCCACTGGTGACTGATGCATGGTTAAGCCACCTCTGCAACCTATGAATAAGAAAAACAAAATTTTTTTGTACATTTGCCTTTGGTACAATTTAGCTAACATTAAAATATACCATACATTTTACATTTAAAATTATCTGCTATCAAGTACAGTAGTCACAAGGACTCCTTCTGAATATTAACCTTCCCTCTTGGAATTCCACCACAATTCAAAACTCATTACTTGGAGCAGATCTGAAAGTTCTCTAGGACAAGGAATTAAAGGCCTTCTGTCTTTCATATTTTAGTGTTTTCTCTGCTCCAGCACACTCATTGCAACCCATGAAATACATTAATGACCTGTTCAGATGCATCATATGTGCTAGAAGCAGGGAAAACCCTGCAGGGAAAACCCTAACATGTGAGGAGGATGGTCCCCACAACCCAGGACTGGAAACAGACTGATGAGAAGACACTTATTAAAATCAGCATTCTGTAACACTTTAGGTAAACATAACTGACCAACTATGCTAATCCCAAGGTTATACGGCGTCAGAGAATGAGAAACCCCTCGTAGTGACACTTCTAAGGGGAAGCTACATAGGACAAAACAGGTCGTCAGAAGCCTACACTGTGCTATGAACATTTTTACACATCGGCTATATGTATATGATGTAACCAGTATGGGTTGCGCTGAATCGTAAGTGGTGTAGTTTCTGTCTTATATCTCCACGTGTTTCATCACAAAATGCAGAAAACGTAACGATCATAAATGTGAGTATTGCTACATACGTGCTGTAGAAGTGTAATAAGGAAAGAAAGAACGAAGAAAGAAAACAAAGCAGACCTGTGTTTGTCTTTGAACAGAAAGGTAGGACACAGAAAGGCTCGGATGTAGTTCACAAAGGGTCCCTCAGTCTGGGTTACTGCTCGTTTCGACTCGTCTGTCTTTGATCGGACGAGATATTTTTTAGGATCCCGAGCTTTGTAGACGCAAAATAACCCCGAGAAAGAAAAATCAGAGTTTTTGGTGCCCGAAGAAGCCCGAGCTTTTGGTGTCGAGCCTGAGCTACAAATGCTCTAGTCCTCTTCCTCGTCGGTGCTGCTGCGCCTGCGTGCTGGAGGGGCCGTCATGGTGGGAGAGAGACGTCTGGACTCCAAAACACTGTCCGGACCAGAACTCAGTCCAGACCTCCAGCCTCCTCCATCAGCACAATGCAGCCAGAAAAAAACGGGACGGAGCAGTGGCTGGACATCGGTCCCGGTGCTGTGGCCGGGTGTGTGTGCTTGTGTGTAGTGCGTAACGCGTGAACAGAGAGGACTCTTAAAGCAGCAGGACCGTCCACCCGGGGACGAGACATCTAACAGATCCTTCGGACCAAACTCCCCACACCGTTCGGTTCAAACGTCCAAACGTGTTACTGGGCTGATAAATTAACCTCATTGTGGATCAGAGTTAAATCTCACACAAGTCTGGAGGACTGACAGGCATTCATTGAAAGGGCCATATGATAAGACTAAAATAATCTCTTTACAAGAGTTAAAAAAGACCACTTCCACTTTTATGACGATTTCTCTTGCTACATATAGAATAAGTCGGTGATCTATAACACATACTATAAAGACAAAAGTATTGGGACACCCCTCCTAATTATTGAATTACTTACTTCCAGTGAAGGACAATCTTAACACCAAGACAGTTTGGACAACGCCATGCTTCCAACTTTGTGGACACAGTTTGGGGAAGAACCTTTTTTATGGTTCTTCCCCATGACCCTGCCCCAGTGCACAAAGCAAGCTCCATAAAAGACATGGCTGGATGAGTTCAGTGAGGAAGAACTTGGTTGGCCGCACAGAGCCCTGACCTCAACCCCATCCCCATCCAACTGGATGAACTGGAAACGGAGATTGCGAGCCAGGCCTTCTCGCCCAGCATCAGTGCATCATAATCAAATCTCATAAATGCTCTACAGAATGAAAGGGCACAAAACCCATTTCCCACAGAAACACTCCAAAATATTGTGTGGAAAGCCTTCTAAGTGGAAGCTGTTACAGCTGCAAAGGGGGGACCAACTCCACATTAAAGTCCAACTGTCTAATTAAAGTCCCTGGTGGTGTAATGGTCAGGCGTCCCAATACTTTTGTCCACAGTGTTTAAACCTCAGTTGGGATTCACAGTATTCAAAGCTAATTTGTAAGCAGTAAACAAAACCCGAAATGAACTGAATTTGAAATTGTTCACCCGTGTGAAAAGGAGGCCGATTTCTTTAGTATTTAGTGCGATTAAATATATAATAGTCGTTATTACACACGCGGGACGTTTATGGTGTGTAAAAAAAAGGCAGTAATGAAGGCAGAATGTTGCTTTGTAAAAACGAGGCAGAAAGGGACGTGTTATTGGGAAAAAAAGGGAGATCCGACTGGAGAGCACTGGCCCCACACGGAGCCGCTACTGTCTCTTTAAATTTACCCAGGAGCCCCTTAAGGAGCCCCAGGGGCCCCAAGCTCGGCTCCCCACCCTGAAGACAAGCAGAGGCTGAAAACCTAACACAGGAGGCCGTCCGGACCTCAACAGCATCTGAGCACAGCTTCTGGAGGAGGACCTCGACCGGACAGTGGGGCGAAGGAGAAACAAAGTCGCGGTGGACGCGTAAAAGTTGGCTGAAGTTGTGTGTGTGAGGCCAGCAGAGCGACGAGGGCGGACAGAGAAGCTCCTGACACACACACGCACGCACGCACGCACGCACACACACACACCAATGTGATATGGGTGAACACGGCTTCCTCGTGTTTTTCCAGCCGTTCGCCCCCCGTCTGTCCGAACCCGTCCTCCCGTGACACCGCGCTGGAGGCGAGCCGAGCACTGGCCGAGCAGGAGCAGCCCCGAGGCGGCATGGAGGAGGAGAAGGAGCCCCTGGAGCCGGAGACCCAGCACACACAGCCTCTCTCATTAATAATAAGCACCGAGCAAGGGGAGGCGACACCGGGAGAGCCCTCTGCAGGTAAAACGACTGTGGCAAAACAATAACAGCAATACAAATGCAAATAAATAAGTACAAATGTAAGTATGCCTACGGTTTAAACCTGTGGGGAGGTCGAAGAAGGCCCCGTGTGCAGCTTTAATCCGTCTGAGGAACAATAGCAGCAGCAGCATGGCCCCTCGCTTCACGGGCTCCACTATAAACAAAGGCGAAGTGCCATGCTGCTGCTGCTGCCGAGACACACAGCGCCACCCCGCGGCCGCGCGGAGCACCACCCGGCCCTGTGGAGAATGAAACAGGCTCCTCTCTCTCCACTGCAGAGGGTCCCAGCCCTGCTCCTGTAGCACCCCCGAGGGATCATAGGAGCTCAGACTGAGAGGGACGTGTATACCGGACAGTTATAGATTTTTGGCAATTGTTCACGTATACATATCAATACACACACACACACACACAGACATATAAATCTATGTGTGTGTAGACAGACACAAGTATTGAGACACCTGACCATTACATCAACAGGGACTGTAATGAATACATACATAGACTTTAATAGAGAGTTAGTCCGCCCTTTGCAGCTATAACAGCTTCCACTTTTCTTAGAAGGCTTTCCATAAGATTTTGGAGTTTCTGTGGGAATTTGTGCCCATTCGTTCTGTAGAGCATTAGTGAGGTCAGGCACTGATGTTGGACGAGAAGGCCTGGCTCGCAATCTCCGTTCCAGTTCATCCTAGAGGTGTTGGATGGGGTTGAGGTCAGGGCTCTATAGCTAAGGAATGAAGTAATCTCAAAAACCAGCCTATTGTAAATGTCTCAGGCATCAAGCAACAAAAAAATGTAATGACAACGTGATTAAACTCTACACACCTCTGTGAGTAGTTCTGACTCGCTAAGTTTGTCTTCTGCATTTCACAGCACAAGCAACTCTTAATCCTAGTGACTGAGTTATCTTCTGCAACATTACTGCTTTTGGTGTTTTCCCTGCTCTAACACACCTGATTCAGCTATTATTAGTTAATTAGCAAGTAGCAACTCCTGAGCAGGTATTAGAGCAGGGAAAAAACCACAGTAATGTGGGACAGGAGCAGTACCGCAGGGATCATCAGTTCCAGTCCTAGAGGATTGGAGTCCAGCACAGTTAGGTGATTTCCCAAACACACCAACCAAACATTGAAATTAACTAACACGTTCAAGCAGGGAAATCTCTAAACTATGCTCAAGTCTGGCCCTGCAGGAATTGATGACCTTGGCCTACAGTTCCTCTGACGTAAATCTGGCCTCCCAGAAGTGGTTCGTGTAACTCAAACCAGACCACAGACTCGTATGAAAATTATGCACTTTGCTGTATTCTGGTTATACTTACAAGAAGTGATTGAATTTGGACTTGATCACTGCTGTTTCAGAACGAATTCTAGCCCTCTGAGGAATCAGTGAATGAGTATGAGAAGATTCTTAGACCTGAGTGGCCTCAGTTGTAGGCATTTATGCTCGTCAGTGCAAGACATTCCTGACTGGTGTCCTTGTACTATGAGAGAGAAAGGTCAATAGGCTAAAACTCTAGATGCAAAACAAATATGGTCCCTGTAAATCATATACATCTGAGAACATGGTTTGTATATTTTTTAAATGGCTTGAACATGTCTTTTAATCCCTAATGCCACGTTAACTAAACATTAAAAACTGTTGCTGTCACGACTTTGGTCATTTATAAATCGTAAAGCATGGGCGATCAGTCTTGTTCCTAAGAAGGTTTGGTTTCATTCTAGTCAAGCAGCTCACCTCATTCCACTTATTTAATCAGTTTGTCTCAGTCTTCAAATAGTTTGTGTGTTATGTGAGGTGTGCCACCGCCTAGTTGGGCCGAAAACCTGTGGAAGTCGTTTGGAACCGCAGGGCATTAGTGATTAATGCATATTTGTCTCTGTTTTTTATTAGGTGAAAACGACATGACCAATGGACACATTGGTGAGAGAGATGAGAGCCAAGCTGGTCTGGTCACTCCTGTGTGTTCTCCTGGCACAAGCTACTGGAGCATCTCCGAAAGTCCAAACGCCCCCTTCGTCCTGTTGCCAGTCCCGGGACCGTCTGGACAGAAAGCCTCTCCAGCTAAACCAGTGCGGGCCTCACGTCCCGGCCTCAGCCGGATCCCCGGCAGAGACCACCGCCGCTACTACCACGAGTACTGGCGCAGCGAGTATTTGATGGACTTTGACCCTAGAAGGCATGGTATGATATGCATGGTATGTGGGAGTTCGCTGGCCACGCTAAAACTAAGCACCATTAAGAGGCACATTAGACAGAAGCATCCCGACTCATTGCTCTGGAGCGCATCTGATAAAGAGGTGATCCGCTCAGGTTGGGAGAGCCATCTAAACCTGGAGAACAGTCAGAAACCTTTCTGCTCAGACCCACCCGTTGCTCCAGAGCCAGAGGAGACGCTTGACTGTGCTAAGCACTCTACAGGTGTGTGTGTCTGTGTATGTGTGTTGAAGGCTGTAACTGTCGTTGTTATCACTACATTGACTTTTGCATTTCTGATACTGCAGGAGGCTGCAATATGCACATGAGCCCTTGAAACAGTTTTTATAGTGAATATTTTGGACAGTGAACAGTCTACAGATTTTTTACAGCATTTTTGTGTGAGTGTTTGGATCAGGGACGGATTACGGACCGGGCCAGCGGGGCCGCTGCCCAGGGGCCCTTGGGGTGCAGGGGGCCCATGGGGCCCCTAGCCCAGAACAATTTGCAACGCTTATCAACAATGTATTTTCGTTTGTCTATTTTAGAGGGCCTACAT
>JBBIGA010000011.1:6122837-6139339 GCA_037576975.1 Alestes dentex
CTGCCTACAAGGGCCCCTGACCCTATAGGGCCTCTGATGGAAACATGGAGGGAGGGCGTTTGGCTGCCAAGGGCCCTCGAATTGTGGTGGTTGTGGTGGTGGTGCTGGGGGGTAGGGGGGGGCCTCGCGAACGTTTTGCCCTGGGGCCCACACAACCCATAATCCGTCCCTGGTTTGGATGAACCCAGGCATTTCCATGATCCAACAAAAATACACAATGTCCATTAGTATAACGCAAAGCAGGCCTAAGTCACATCATGTGAAGAGTCACATCCGTGTGTATATCGCAATCACAATATGAAAGAATATACATCTATGATGACATTTTGTGCTCATTGTGCAGTGATTTTTTTTTTCACTTATCTTTTCATGGATTGCTCTGGTTGCTTTGAATGCTTTGAATGTAAATGAGCACGGATGTGTGATTATGTATAATTCAGGCTTGGGTCATTCTAATGCAGTGGTTCCCACCATTGGTTTTGGAGTTTCCCTGCTTTACGTAATTTTATGTTCTCCCTGCTCCTAATCCACATACCTTATCCAACTAATTAGCTAATCAACAAACCCGCTTTGTATAAAGAAGATGCGTTAGAGCAATGAATACTAAAATAGAAATTGCATAACTGTGCCAGAAATGCTATCGCTATGTCCTGGTACATGATCTCCATTCACATTTTCTTTAATGACGTGTGATGTCACAGTTCAATCTTTAGAGAAGCAGCCCCATATCACGATGTTCATTCTTCACTTTAAATATGGTGTTCTCATTTTGAAATCTTCTCAACCAATGGCAACGTCTTTTACTTCAGGAGTAGTTTTCACAATAACGTACATTTTTTGAATGTAGAGTTTGACCTTTACATGTATGCATATTTTATTACAGTACACAAACACCTTTCTCTGACAGTGCATGCATACGTTTTTGTTCATATTTATCAGTACAGAGTGAAAAGATGTGTGAATTTGAGATTGATCAACGCACTGGAAGTATTAATGAACAAAAATGTCTGAATATTTGTTTCCCTTTCCCAACACAGCTCATTACAGGATTACAGTTGGAGCCTATGTTGTGTCCTGAAATATTCTTTCTCTTCCCAGGCAAGCCTGGCAGTGCTGTGACTAGTAAGCATCAGCCTCAGCCTAAAGCCAGCAAAGGGAGTGCCTCTCCCTCAGCCTCTTCAGTGCAGGAGTCTCAGGGTCCCTCTGCGCAGATGCTGGAGCGATACCTAAACGACTCCCTGCACGCCTGGTTCCGGCAGGAGTTCCTGATGGAGTACCAGGCGGAGGCGGGCCGGCTGGTCTGCATGGTGTGCAGCTGTCCGCTGCCCTCGCTGCACCTGGACCACATCAAGAGCCATGTGTTGGAGCTGCACCCAGACTCACTGGTGTACAGCGCAGAGGAAAAGCATTGCATCCTGCAGACCTGGTCCCAAACCCATGGTGAGCAACAAGGGTAGCTAGATATTAGAATGTGTATTAAGCAAGTGGGAAATTGAAAAATGATTAGAGAAGTGGCAGAAGCATTCATTTGTTTGAAAAATACAAACATTAGAATAAATGCAGATATATGTAACACAAACTGACTTTATGTATGTCCACACCTCTCCTCCAGCAATTTAGTATTTATAGTTACCTTCAAATATTTCGTTTGGCTAATCAGTATTCATGTGTGCTGTTAGCAACATGTTGCGATTCTTACATCTTTCACCTGATTGCAGTTATTAAAGCTGGCTGCAGTTCCATAGTACTTCCACAGTTGTTACTAATCATATGTTTACATTGCAACAAATAGCATGTTACTGTATTGAATCAAAATACTGGTATTGACAGTCTTTTAAGGCTATCATGGTTACTGGATTATAATAGATTATTCAGTTAAAAATAATCTAGTAAAACTATACTCTCAATAAATGCTGGGGCAGGATTTCTGCTCACCTAGACAGCCATGATTGGGGATGCAGCACTATAATTGTTCTCCCTTTTGAGACCGATGCGTGTCTTTGTCACATATTTTTAACGCCAACAGTGACTTACTCGTCTGAAATGCCCATTCACTTTTAATAAGGACCATATTTGGCAACAGAAGTAAACTTGATAATTTAATTGTACAAATCAGTAAAAACAGAACTGAGCAATATAATATGGGTGAACCTATGGCATGCACACAAACACCAGGTCCTTTCTGCATTTGGCAAAAACAGTGATAAATGTAGTTTCACGTCAGAACACTCCCCCGCTCCCATACTTACGTCTTGAACCCTCATACACTGCAAGAATTTGATAAATATTAATCACCTAGGTTGTCTGTAGCAGCTGATAAGCCGTGGATTCTTGGCTGGAGGTGAGGACCAGGCCTTGTGGTGTTGTTTTATGCAACTGACTGATGGCGGCAGCACTGCAGCATGGTAGGAGCTGTTAGTGGGCCATGCTAAAGGCTAAGCCTAGCCTAAATACTAAATACTCCAAGAGACTGATATGCTCCTTCAACAAATCTCTCTAATGAACACCCTCGATAACAGCCTAGACTCACAGTCAGACTGCAACTGACTGCATGCACAGCAGGACAGATGAAACACGCCTGACTTAGTCATTAGTGCAGATGGCTCACAGTAGCAGGTCGTACACTGTTTGCATCTTTACGTATCAGCACTTATTTGTGGCATATCAGCATAATGGTAAAATTCAACTGTTATATTACCCACTATACTGATGTTAGGAACGGTGTAGCGAGCAGTTTTACTACTGCTGCTTTCAAACAGAAAATAGTCTCTCGCGGTCAACATATTTCTCCTTTGGTTATGGTCCATACATTGACATACGCTCACATCACTCAGGAGTGTGCCGCAGTATTCTCTATTGCTCTATCAACACTGTATTTAAGTGCCAGTCTGCTTTCACCTGCTCCCGATTAGGGGTTGCCACAGCGGATCAACTGTCTCCATTTCCTTCTCTCCTCTGCATGTTCCTCTCTCACACCAACTGCCTGCATGTCCTCCCTCACCACAGCCATAACCCTCCTACTAGGCCGTCTTCTTCTCCTCTTCCCTGCAGCTCAACCCTCAGCCAGTATCAGTGCAAGTGCTGATTCAGTATTCATACCGGTGTAATGATGTAGAAAAAAGTGCAAGATGTTGAACTTTGTACAAGATCCGTGTTATTTAGCTGGTTCACTGACCACAAAGCCCAGTTATTATGTGAAATAACTGTGAAAGGTGTTAAAACGTATGTCCCCCGTTTACACCTGGTATTAATAGCCATCACAAAATGTGACAAAGCAGCACTCCAACTAAGTCGTAAATAACTTGGACACGTGGAACCGGGTTCCAGTCCAGTCAATGTCAAGTTAAATTTTTTTCATATAAATTATTGGGAATAGAACTTATCACATAAAATGTGAATATTACATTTGGTATTTGCTTTTGCTTTTAAGGAGTGACAGGGCTGTCTGCACTATATTGTACTGCTACATCATGAATTTGGGCTGGGTGAGTTTACAGTTTGTCCTGGGTGTGGAGGGGTAATGTAATGCAAATATAATAATAATGTAGACAAAATGTGTTGGGTCATTCATTTTCAAAATTCAGAATTTATTTCAGCGCATAACACGAGACCTTCACCTTTTTTTGTCTTATGGGAGACATCTTTATCTTATGGTCCAGGGCCTTTCAGCACCCCCTCCATTTTCTTTTAAAGAAATGGGCAGGCCAGCAAAATTGCAGCAGCAATGAGTTTAGGCTAAGTGTGCAGCCGTTAGCTACATGACATGTTGATCTATATAGCCTAACAGGCTAACGTTAGTCGTCAGTAAATGTAATTAGTTGGTTTGTTTCAGAACTCTGTTCCTTATTTCTAGGAATTGTCACTTTTATTATGCAGTCAAAACATTATTACATGATTATTACATTATTATTATTAACACTTTCTTGTTTCTGGTTTCTTGTTTCATAATCATGATACACCTAATGCTGTTTTTTGGAATTTTACAAACGCTGATTGGCCAGATAAGTGGTCTTAATGTAGATCCTTGACCTGCCTAAGACATTTACACAGACAAGAAAAGAAATGGAAGGCTAGAGCTATAGGATAATAGGTAAAGTGTACAGCCACACAACATTAGACTATGGAGGTAAAACTGTATACCAGGGATGTCTATCGCCAGTTCTGGAGGGCCACTGTCCAGCTTCGTCCTCAAACACACTTACCTAACCTGGCAAATAACCGCTGAGTTGAACCAGGTGTGTTTGAGCAGAGAAATCACCAAAGTGTGCTGGGCACTGATCCTCCAGGACTGAAACTGGGCATCTGTGCCATATACAGTATACATGGTGTTTAACACTTGTTTGAGAACTGAGGTGTTTTTTTCTAATAGAAGACTCCATTGTGTTTCCTCCCTACATGCATCTCTCATTCCTGCCACAGAACCAGACTCTTCAAGGGAGTATTTCAAATCAGAGGCAGACACCAAAGATCTGACAGAGGACAGCTCAGTCCAGTTCTTCCCTTCCGAGACGGACGCTCTGCAGGACAGCTCAGAGCCCTGTGCAGGCGGTGAGGAAGAACAACCGGGTGCTACTCAAAACCCAAACACCCTGCCCCACCCCTTCCCCAATAGGAGGCTGAAAAACGGGTGTCCCTGGCGCCTGCGCTTGGACTACTTGGTTGCACTGGGGCCTCCAAACAGTCCGGGCTGCTTCTGCATGGTGTGCTCTGAGCAGCTGCCAGTAGCCAGAGTCAGCAGCTTCCGCAGACACATACAGCATCGCCACCCTGAGACCACCAATCTCAGCCGGAGGGAGAGAGAAGATATAGCCAGCGCCTGGACAGGAGAAGGAGACGCAGAGGAGCCAGCCATGCAGGTGGAACAGGGTAACTACGCACACCCGCCCACACCCACACACACACATTGTGCAGGTTGAGGGTGTGGTGGCAGTCTACTTTGGCTAGAATTCATCAGACATTACATGTGAAATGATTGAGCCTAGACAAAAAATGTGCCTTTGCTTCTTTGGACCTTATGTAGGTTTATGTAGATATCAAGTAATGAAATCAAATCTAACCAGTTAGTATCGTGGAAACTGCATGCTCGAATAATTGAGTTATCAAGTATAATAAAGAGACTATCTTATGTATTTTTCATCTATGAAAAGTAAAAAAAAAACATCAGGTTGCTGCTGTTATTATTTTGGCTGTGTAGCCTGATGCTAATTGGTGGTCATAGACTTTTAAATTATTTGTTAATTACATTAGCATTGAAGCTCCAGCGCCAAAAGCGTATATCTAAGAAGAAGATATACGCTTTCAGTCTAAATACACACAACTGTATATATGCTTTCAGTCTAAATACACACAACTGTATATATATAAATACCTAAAAGTGTGTTGCAGAAGTTGTAAAATGCATTCAGGTTGTTTCACCCATTTAAAAATGGAATATGGAATTTTAAGAGGGGGTGGTAGGACACTTGCCTGTGAAACCCACCCCCCACTTTCTACCACTCTGTCGTTTAGCAAGACACTTAACCCTCAGTTGCTCCAGGGAGACTGTCCCTGTAACTAATGATTGTAAGTTGCTCTGGATAAGGGCGTCAGCCAAATACCCCCTTTTACCCTTTAAGTGGAACTTCCTGCCTTTCTTTGTCCTTTAGAAAAAGCTGTACCCGCTGACACTGCTGGACCCACCATGCCTGCAGCCACACAGACGTTGCCCACAAAGCCCTCAAAGCAGAGCAGCATCAAGACTGAGGATGGAGAGAAGAAGGTCACAGCGTCTACACCACACAGACACACACACTACCCTGGCAAGGACCAGCGGCGCAACTACCAAGTGCGCTGGCGCATGGAGTATCTCATGGACTACGATTGCAGGAGACACGGACTGATCTGCATGGTGTGCGGGGCCACACTAGCCACACTAAAGGTCAGCACAATCAAGAGACACATCCAGCAGGTGCATCCTCGCTCGCTGTTCTACAGCCCAGAGGAGAAGCAGCAGGCCCTGCTGAGCTACAACCAGACTGCCCTGCACTTCGTCCACTCTGATGACTGCTTCTCAGCCTCGGACCACAGCCATGGAGCGCATGCTAACGCTAAAGCTAAAGTCAAGCAGACCAGCTGTCACAGCACTTAACTGAACAGTAGTGGGGTATGGCGCGTTTTCTTTCGCTCAGGAAGTTGATTATTGGAACAAGCCAAAAAATGATCTCCACAGCTTTTATGTTGTTTTCTCGAGTTGGGGAGGGGGATGTGGGAGGGTGTAAGTTTTATAAACTTACTTTGCACTTTTTTCTCTCAAATAATTTCGTGGCAAAGATCTCTCTGAAAAAGATCATTTGACCAAGCAGTGACCACCTGTTAAACACAAGAGGCGATGCATGCCTTGCTAGTTTAATTTCATTAATGAAGAATTTTAATTGTGCTTCCTACAGAGGAACAGCATCAGTGAGCTGAATTGAGTTAGTTTTTTTTTCTTCCAAGCACCTTTTTATGCATCCTTGTTTGTACAGTGCGGTCTTTGGCAAGACTGTTATTGTTTACAGGGGTTAACGTGCGAGAGGTTTCGTTTTGCATGGGCTCAGCATTACAGTGGGTCGCACATTCTGCACTTAAGAAAGCACTGGGTACAGGTGCCGGGGGGACCGCTCGCTATGAAGCACGGACATATAGAGTGGCACCTTGTGAGGCACATGCTTTTCACAACCGTTGCCTCATATACTGTTTATCATCATACAGATGACAAATGAGGAAATTAATGTTGAAATACTACCTTCCAAATAGGTAGGTGGTAGGGCTCCACAATATGGGCAAAATACTAGCATTACAGTTACATTGCTAAATATTGTGACTGCCGTATGCCTTCCAATATATATATATAAAAAAAAAAAACAACCATGAGTCAGTCATGTTAAAGACCGGCCTGCGTTATTTTAAACATAAAATATTTTTGTTGAATACATAAATGCCTTGATTAATCAAAAACGTCCATGAACATTCATCTGAAACTGTGATTGGACAGATTGCACATCTCTGCAATATCAGTGCTGAAAATGCTATACTGAACAATAATTCCATTGTTAACAATGTATTGGCCACTCTTGTATATTTTTTCCAAATGATCACTGGAGGTCTTAAGTGCTTCAGATGCAGGGGAAAATCCCATTGCTTGGTTACAACTGAAACAAGGGACTTAATTCCATGTCTCAGGGAGTGTGTGTTATCTGGGTTTGCCTGTCACATAGTTTGCATGTTTTTAGTGGCTTGACGGATGACTATAGTCCATAGTCCACAAGATGCAATTAAACTAAAATGCAGTCGCAGATTACACTGAGGCAAACTGATTAAGCAGAGACGAGCAGCCCAAGACTCTCCTTATTTTGTCCTGTTCATACCAGTGCAGGTTAAGAATATCCTAGTGTCAATTGTGATGCATAGCGGTGCAATGAAAGTTTTGAAATCCCCTACTTTAGTGGCACTGATATGTACTTAAACACTATTGAAGTCCAGTATTGTTGTTCAGTACCTACACACCTATTCGTTCCCCAGCAAACCTTTCAATGGATGGTTTAACAGAACTGTTTAACCTGTAAATGAGGTGTTGACAGCGTTTTTAAGTTTAAAGAACCTTCACATCCTGAAAGAACTCTCAAATTGATATTTGTGGAGGTTTTTTATACTCTTACATGTGTCAAACACCCCACTTACATAATAGCTGTCCTATGGCATCACTCGAAGAACCCTTTGTTTCACCTTTACTTTGTGAGTCTGTGTACGAAGAAGCATCTTGCTCCAAAATCAAGACTGCTGATTGGCTGTCTGAATTACTGTTGGCTGTATGCATGTAGTATGAGCACTTAATTACTACAGTCACACCTATATCTGGATTCATCACAACCACATCATTTTTATTTAAAAGATATTTGGAAACAGTCTTGTTTTAACATCTGTATCGAAATCAAAATGTGTCTGCATCAAATGTTTGAATGATACCTTGCCCTAAAATGCTACTCAAATACTTTTGACCTATTTAAGGCACTTACCTTTTCTTCCCTTTTTGCCCAGTGGTTCAACTTCAGCATTAATGTCTGGACAGCAGAGGTGAGACGTTGCACAAGATAAAGCCTCAAAGTCATTCTACTCATTAAAAAAAAAAAAAAAGTTCCTTCTGCCCTGAACTAACGGCGACCCCCTTACTACTTACAGGCCTTCCATTGTGAACTCTCAGAAAAAGGACTGTGTGGTACATTGAATGTCATGGCAGGCTGCTTTTTGCTGACAAAAACCTTGTTATAATAATAAAAAACCCCAAGTAAAAGCATGCATTTCTGATGACTGAGTGGGGGGGAAAAAACAGCAAAACAAAAATTCTTTTAAACATTTTAATTAATTTCACTTTGACATCATTACAGGGACCACTTTTTTCACGCCCTCTGTTTTCCCCCATAGCTCCCAGATTAACTTAACTCATAACTAACAAACTGAACATAGATATTAGTCATCACATCTAGTTATCAAGAGTCCAAAGCAAAAAAACAAAAACAAAAAGATAAACATGACTTCTGCGACTCCCTCTTCAAGAAAGAACAACTCAGGAAAAAAAGAAGACAGCCAACATGCTGTTCAACTACAGAAGTTAAAAATCTGCAGTTTTTCTCTTTATTGAAACACTAAAGGAGAAAACAGCAGAAGCTGTCTATGTAGAAAGAAAGAGGTTTGCATCTATTAAAAAAACAAAAAAAAAATAAAAACACAGGTAGTATTTCTTTAACTTAGTGTTGGAAAAAAGGAAGAATTAAATGTTCAAACTAGCTGCTGGAGCTTATCCTATTTCTTCAAGCACCACACCTATTACCCACAAATCAACATAGCATGTTAGTTCAGCAATGCAAGGACACAGTGGTACAAAAACAAAGGATACTTTCAAACATTGGTGAGTGTGTCAGTGTGCTGTTGCATGCATAGAAGAAACCAAACGTCCAACAAAACAAAAACAAACAAACAAACAAAAAAACAACTTTGTAAATAAACATTCAGGATCCTGACTCAAAGACTACAATTAAGCTTTATGGGGCAGAGCAACAACACAAATCACGGCCTTTTGGTTTGGGCCGTCAAATCCACGGTCAGTAGATGTGATCCCCTTCAAGAAACAAATGCAGACTTCACTGACATGAGTTCCGTCGTGAAGCACGCAGGACTGCAAGCCTCGGCTGGAATGCTCTATAAATATTACAATAAAACACTGAGCAGTTGATAGACGTTTGTGTAGTAGCAATAGCAGTAGTTATTGTTTTAATCTGGTACTGTGTATATCCATTTTTGTGTCATTAAATACAAGGTTTACATCTGAAACTGAAGCCAATGCACACAAATACTTCCAGATACTTATTAGAGCCAAGACAGGCAGAATCCAGTGCCAAATACAGACCAAGCGATAAGCTAAGTACATCCTTTTTTTTTTTTTTTTTTTAAATAGCTCAAGTCCCTTTCAGTGTATGCTTGACGAGTGTATAAGGTCGGCATACTTTCTCATGAACATGTTAAGTGACTACAGTTAACAAGCAGAGCTCCAGCTTTTCCAATGACGTGTGCTTTGCATTCTTAAATAAAAACAAAAACCCGTCCAATATACCAATTCAAAACACTCACCACAAGAGACCACCCTTAGTGTTGGTAGCTGTTACTCCAAACACTGATCTAGGATCAGTTACGCAGAAGGTGTTGTCCAAGATGCAAAAAGAACATCCACCTACACGCACCACCACCAGCCTCAAGACCCATCACACTACTTTGTGCGTCTCTTCAGAACAGCGACATCGTCTTCCCCAACTTCTCCACCATTCAGATGCTTTGAAGAGTCTATACAGATAACTCAAGCTTAATATTAATAATTACTTAAGACGCCAATGCCAGACCGGGGAGTCAAGAGCAGCTATCCTACACGTATGTGACCTAATAATCATAATCTGAACAGTCATAACCAGAACACGACACATTTACATGTGAACTGAGGAGTCTCAGACAGATGCAAGAGACAAACAGGAGGCGTAAGAGAGGATATTGTTTTTAAATATAAAAAGCAAGGCTAACTACTCCTTCACAGCAAAGAGCCTGTTGTAATCTTACTATATATACATACACAATTAAAAATTAAAACGCCAAAAAAAAAAGAAAAACGAGACAGGACAGCGAACTAGACCAAATCATCACAGCTGGTGCAGTGTCCCCACTATAATAATGAATGTGTGTGTGTGTGTGTGAGAGACTAGTAACAATCAGTGCATTGCAGTTTCATAATACATGAGCAAGTGTCCTATGGTGGAAAAAAAGAGGGGGAGGGGGTGAGTAGGAAAAAGGCTTGGAAACTAGAATCAAGAACAGAGCAGGATTGGTTGCCTAAACTTTCTGTGTCTTTTATCTTTCAACATATCTCCTGTGAAATGTTAAGTACAGACATTTGCTTCTGAGTCAAACATCCACCTTTGTTTCCTTTTTATTATGTGTATTTATGCATTTTATTAATACCACAGCCCCTACAGACACTCCAAAACCAGGTCAAAAGATTCAGTCTAGTTCACACACCCTGCCCAAAGATGGGCACCATAAATGGGCATCCAGTTGCAGTATTACATCACTTCCTGTGTTTGAGTCACCAGCGTTCTGGAGCCCACACGTCTTCCCTAATGCTCGTAGTTAAGCTGCACAGTTAACATCGAATATTGAGAAGCTTCTGAGATTTTAGAGACTAGCTGGTTCAGTGCAGATGGTTGGTGAGATGTGTTTGGGGGAAGAGGAAAGGGAGAGGTTAAACCAAAGGATCGAGGGAAGAAAGAAGGAAATCAGAAGATGCAGGGAGGGGGGGGGAGGCAAGAGATAGCGGGATTCTAGAGGTGGTCATAAAGGATTCGGAGAGAAGGATCATTCCGCTTTACTGCGCCTCGCTGCTCCAGGGAGCTTCTCTTGTAGCCTGATGGAAGGGGAAAAAATATAGAACTCTCCATTAGGTGGCAGTCATTTAAGTAAATTGATGGTTTATTAGTTGGCATCTAACACTTTAATTATCCAGTTATACACAGAGGTGGGTAGAGTAGCCTAAACCCTTCATCAGTGAAATAACTGCTATAAGTACCTCCCTTAAAAACAACTTAACCAGAAGTACAAAGTAAAAAGTGAAACTCTCTCTGTACATCCAGCATGAGAGAGCTTGAGTATTTTAGACTCTGTACCTCAATTTGTTGCAATAGTTAGCAATAAAATTAAGATCCTTAAAAGTCAGAAATGTAACCCATCATTAAGCAGTATAGATGCCAGCAACATGTCAATTAAAACAAGAAAGGAATTAGGTACTAAATGCTGGACACCAAAATGTAACAAGTTAGATTCATTCATTTATATAGTTAAGTTAAAGTAAACCATTTGAAAATATACAAGAAGCTACATAAATGTTACTTGAGTAACTGTAACTAGTTACTAACCATTCCAAGTATATATTAGACTCATTAACTCAATATTATAATAATGAACTCCATATACTTGAATAATCAAAATCAGAGGACTTACTTGGCAACTGTAGTGTTAATCTGAGTGCGTGCCATATCCAAGTAGTGATCTATCTGGGTCTGCAGAGAAAAAAAAAACAAAAAAAAAAAAAACAATTCCACCTTTAAATGGTCTTGCACAACAACAAACCAATGAAAATGTCATAGATTTAAAGTCACACATAAAGTGTTGCAGGCTTTCATGTCAGTTCGCTATGGGGACACTGGAAAGTGGGTTATAATAGTTTTGAGGTCACGGCACAACTTTGCAAGATGCAAGTTAAAGCGACAGCTATACCAATACAATCTATTCCGTTTCATTCTTGCTGCCAAAAATATCTGCACTAATAATGCAGCTGCAGAGACTGGTGTTGCATATGACACACACATACGCCATGGAGAATCTCGGTATATTAAATACAAGGGGATTAGCAATCTTTCTCACACTCACCTTGTTCTTCTCATACAAAGGTGGTACACTGAAAATAAGGATGTCCGCTGGAAAAGGAGGGAAAAAACACTTTCACTACTGAACAGTGAGCGGAAGATCAGCATACATATAGACCAATATGTGTTGTTCCAATGTTTTGACTTGAATAGTAAGAACAGCGGTCTTTTTTTATGAAAAGGCTTATCATGTCAGAACTTGCCAAGGATAAGGATGGTGATGCCATTGAACACAGCGCCCACGTACGTCAGCAACCACATGACCACTGCCATCTGAAATAAAAACAACATGGCAACACACAAGCTTAATAAAGCAACGTGCATCTTTCTATATGCCACAGTGCTCCAACTTGACCTCCTAAATTCTAGGGTTTATAAACTTATAAAAAGGGGCATATTCCACATCCCCCCCCCTGAAACCCCACTTAATAAAGTTTGTGTATTTTATGCACCAAAACCCTATTTTTACATGCCAGTTTTTCACCTCTTCTTTGGACTTAAACGACTTGATATATAAATGACTTCTGTTCTGATTGGCTCAGTCTGTGCTGAAATACAGAACAAAGTGTTAAGTTGGGCCGAAATCCTCAGACAGCAAAAGAAGCGTCACCGATGCATACATTACATGCAATGATATGTTCGCTTCCCAAGAGCCAAAAATATCAGTGTTTACACGTTTTCCCCACAGCTTTTTTTTTCTTCCGTTTTTCTTCCGTTTCTGTCCGCAGTAACAATATTACTAACTTTAATGTTACTGTTTATGGCTGAAACACCACAATCATTTTTGCAGCTTAGTTTCTATTTCCATTTACGGCATTTAGCGGACGCTTTTATCCAAAGAGACTTCCATTCCCCAACAACAGGGGACAGCCCCCCTGGAGCAACTTGGGGTTGCTCAGGGACCCAGTGGTGGGAAGGATTCAAACCCATGACCTCTTGGTCCAGAGGCAAGAATCCTACCCACTAGGCCATCACCCCCCCGTTTATTTTTCTTGGTATTGACCCCTTTAATCTTAACATTCAATCCTCATAACTTCAACTTCATAAAGGCATGTAGTTATGAGAATCGGGAACGGAAGCGTGGATCTGCCAAATGGTTGTTCAGGTTTAGGAGTTAAAGCAGTTAGTGATTGTTTGCTTCGAATAGCTTTACTGTACAAAGAATAAGATGAGGAGGGTAAATCAGCTGCACTGGTAAATCAGTGCGTTCTGCGTCAGTCCTTCGCCTCTTTAATCTCTGGACTGTTTCCTCTGAATGCTATCAGCTCCCACTTTCATTCACACGAAGAAGGCTTATCATCATCTTGATTTTTGTATTTGTGAATACAAGTATGTGGTTGTGCTGCAAACAAAAATGCACTAATGGAATTTCTGGGCTGATTATGACTACTGGTAACCAAGACATTGGTGTGGGTGATACAGACATTTACTAAAGTAATTAAAGGACAGTGAGAGCATGAAAATAAAATTTTTTAAAAACAATAAAATAAATAATTTTACATGGCCATGGCTTTTAAGGGTGAGTTATTTGATTATCAAATATAGAAAAGAATACAGAATATAATATGTCATCATTGTACAACAAGATATTGCATATTGTGAAACTGTCTTTAAGTATCATGATGTAACATTCCAGCTATGTTGCCCACCCCTATGAAAAATATGACAGTTACTATCTCAGTGGTCTCCAACCTTCCTCTTGGAGGTTTCACCTCAAACCCAAATATAATACACCTGATCCAGCCGAAAAAGGGACTTTTAAAGGCAATCACATGCTCGAATGGCTTGAATTCAGCAAGCTGGTAGATTTCCAGGACGAGGGATAATAACGTCTCATTTACATTATTATCTAGAGCCAGTTGCAATTATAGGATATTGTAAAGCCAAGAATCTTTCCCAAAGACTTATTATGGAAATTAGTGTCTACATGCATAACCCAAAAAGTAGGGCACTAAACTGAGTTATAATTATCGTAGCAGTAGTAACATAGAAAATTCAATTAATTGGATACAATATCTTCGACCAATATAATTTGCAATTGACAGAATGCAACCAAGTGTGACAATGTGAGGCTGCAGTCAAACGAGGGAAGAAGAGATCGATCATTAGCCCCATTTCACGGTCTCCAGCAAACAAGTTACATGAGGCATGAGGGGGTCACAACTTATGCTAATGGAAAATGGACAAACCTTGAGGGAATCCACCAAATCCTCAACCAAGAAGAGACGACTCATCTGCTTGAGTGCGCGGTTGATGTAGGTCAGACACACATCCACGTGCTTGCGGAACGTCTCGGGAGGCACGCTGACATCCTTCTCCATCAGAGTCCTGCCACAAGCACGGGTCAACCCAATTAGCCCAGGAGCTATATCCCCACACACTAACAGAGCCAGTCACACCCACAACCATCCCTCTGCTCTTCTGTACATACATAATAAAGCCAGAAATGGAAAATGGAGCATAAAATGGCCACAGTATAGTTAGCAAATCTGAGTTTCAAAACATATCCACTCATAAATGCTGCCACATTCAGCAGGAAATACTGCATCCTTAAATACAGAAGACATGACCTCAGACACAATGAGTTAGTCTGCTCTGTAGGGTGTGGTTCAATCTGAAACATGAACCACTTCATGGCCCACGGTAACTTGAGCCTTTGCCTGATTTCTTCTCCCTCCATTAAAAACTAGGACTTATTGAATCATGTCTTAAATAGTACATTTCCCATGCTGGGGCCACAATACATTTCATTGCCACAACCCTTCTAAGAAAGCTTCGTCTTACTTGAAGGGGTGCCCCTCACTGGATTTCTGCACGGCCTGGATGACAGACTTGTAGATGCGGAAGGAGATGGTGACGCAGAGCAGGGCCAGGAGCAGGTAGGAGATGACACTGATCACACTGAAAGCTGCCAGAGACAGAAGCAGCAGCAGGGAGGTGCCAAAAACCACGCCTGACTTCTTTGGGTCCCGCCAGTGCACCAGCTCATACACTGCAAGAGAGAGTGTGTGTGTGTGTGTGTGTGTGTGTGTGTGTGTGTGTGTGTGTGTGTGTGTGTGCCCATGAGTGACATGTAGTGGAGGTGGTGTATGGTGTAAGTGACAGAGGGGAAAGTGAGATACAAGACAATACAGTTAATTTCTGCAATTCTTTATATTTACCCTACATTTGTTTGTCCAAAACAGTACTGTCCATAGATTTTCTTAGCACTATGTGCTGGCAGAGTAATTGTTTTCTACTCTGAATCTGTTGAAATTAAGACATATTCTATATGGCTGTTATGCAATTCAATATCTATGTTCTTAAATGCCTCCACTGCGGCATGAAGAAAACCTTTCAAGAAGTGTTATGTAAACGGCAGCCTCCACGTGGAGAAATGCCTCAGGCCCTCACTATGTGTGCTTCCACATCTCATGTAAGCATACACTCACGGACGGGGACATTTACGTACTATTACAACATTTAAGCTTGTTCAGCATTTCAGACTTTCCTCTGAGTTTTTCCACCACAGGAAAAAAACAAAACAAAAAAAACAACGGACTATAACCAACCGTCAACAGCACAATGCTGCCTTCTTGCTGTTTTAGAAACCTCCTCCACGGGCACGTGAGGGTACAGGCACTATAGCACAGGAACCCGTGCACGTACACACCCACTGCACTCAGAGTTACTATATCTGCCCTGTCTCTTCCTATACACTAACTTCAAGTGTAGAGATGCTATCTATGCCCAGGTCCTGCATAACCTATTTAACCTAATTCAGCGATGGACTGCATCACACTGCATGTTTACAGGTTTATTTATTCACTTTATAAATAATTTATTTATGACCAAGTAAAGGGCATTCCAAATTTGGGAACATGTAATTTTAAATGTAGATGAACAAAGAATTTGTCTCCAAGCCAAACTGAAAAATGCAAACAAAAACAAACCCAGGCACAGAGTCCATATCAGCTTGTTTGCAGCAATTACCATCACTATTACTAACAGCAGAACTTGGAACAAAGCAGGGTAACTCCCTGCAGCCAGTTACAATAATCTATACCAGGAAAGCTGTGAAGATCACAGATTCTCCACAGATAAATAATTCAGTCTGAACAAGTCACAGTGGATGGGAAAAAATGTTTACAAAAAGACTCATGACATAACTGCAGCAAAATGGTGCAAGGCCAACGATTCAGAGCCTCAGAAAGCACACCATTGTTTTCACCTCTCCATTTCAGATGCTTTGGGGCTAACGATGAGTGCAGGCATGGGGTTTCCTGCTCGCTCACTGCAGGGGTCTGAGTCCCTCCCAGCATGCTTTGCCAGTGCCCAGAGGGAGGCAGCCTGGACTGAGCGCTCGTTCATTATCGCTCCCTCCCTCGCCTTAGCGGCCCCAGATACAGCAGCACGTCCCAGTGGCAGCAGAGCCGCAGTGGCCTCTTTTCAGCACTGGCACTGCTCAGCTTTTAAAGGCACAGGCACAATCCCTTTTTAATATACATACATATTACACACACACACACACACACACACAAACAC
>JBBIGA010000011.1:6139439-6170003 GCA_037576975.1 Alestes dentex
ATATATATAAATAAAAAACACACATATACACATGTGAGTGCATGCCCACGTGTGTTTGCATCATTTAAGAAGCACACACATCACAAGTAAGAATGTGAGCTAAAAATAAAAAATAAATACTTGCTGTGCTGCTGGGTGAGTCAGGGTATGTGGATAAAAACACAAAACAGCATAAATAAGGTCATTTTCCACAGTTACCTGCCAACAATAAAAGGCTTAGAAAAATGTATTCCTAATCACAATGGAGGTCCAAAACCTGACAAATCAGCTTTATCTGTTCAGCTGTGACAGTATCTACACGGACCATGTATGCAGTGAAGCTACCACACACACCCAAACTCAAACAAACACTTAACAGTACAAAGTTATACTTTGGAAACCAACCATGCCGAAGTGATCAAAAGATAAAAGATGCTGACAAGATCTACAAAGGGAAAAACCCAGTGACATGGTCTAAACTTGTTTTAATAACCCATTTCATCCATTCAAACTATACCTGCAAGATAGGAATGTACTTCAAAACCATTGCCAAACAGGGTGAAAGTACAAATTTTCAGATTTGACATGGTTTTCAATTCTGAGACCAAGATTTAATTTCATTTTTATTTGATTTTCAGTGTCAAATATTTTACATTCTATAGGCCTTAAATTATATATGCACTACACTGATAAATTTCGCTCAGATAGTTTTAAAAAATGGAAATTTTAAGATGCCTAGAAGACTGCTCTTCTGCTAAGATGTTTCGGACACCAATAAAATAAGATCACAACCCATAACAGTTATTAATCACTTCAAAAAAAAAAAAGTGTGTGTGTCCCTCCCTGCACTGGAGGAAAGACAGCAAAAGGGAGACCCTCGAAAAAGAGTAAGAGGCAAAGAAAAAAAATCAACATACCTTTAAAATTTCAGTACACTATATATTGTGTTCATTTTTTACAGAGGTTAATATTTAGAAACTAAGACAAAGTTTTCAATTAAAGGGTTTTTGCACTACACCACTATACTTTTGTAGCTAAAATGAAATGGTGACCCACCATTTCCTTTGGTTCAGGCTGAACAATATATTTACAGACTTGAATCATGTAGTCTTGAGGTCTTGAGACTAGCAGACATTTCAAGCCACATTTTGCTAATCTTGAACTGACTGTAGCCATGACTTGCACAATTCAACATGGTTTATTAACTGGCAGCCACAAATCCTGCCTAGTCATACCTCATAAGAATTCGACTTTCAGAGAGAACAATGTCTGTTTATATAACAGTACTATACAACATGCTCTTGAAACACTACTGCCTAGGCTAGGAACATTTTTACATTGCATGATCAGTCCTGATACAAAATGATAAAGCTCAACTATATCTAGAAAAAAGGGGTCTACTCCTATATGCCAAACCATCTGACAAAATCTGCTACAGAATCCATTTTCCATTTCCATAGTCCATTTTCATAGCGAAAACACTGAATAACGTCATTCAAAAACTACACAAAATAAAAAGCTCTGCTGACTCTAGGGCAGGAAGACTTGACTCATTCTGCAATATTTCCTCATGTCACGTCAGATCACACCCTTATGCCCCCTGGCTCTGCTCAAAGACGACAATGAAGATTATCACGAACAAACTGATATGACTCTTGTAAAATGGCACGTTCACTCTGAATTAATTTCCATCACCCTATGCTGTAAAGGCAGAGCTGCACCACACTGCAAATATCTAACACTTGAGACAGACTTTACTGCCAAGCTTTACGTTTTGTGCAAACGATACAGACTGTACCAACCCCTTCCTACCCACACTCATATCATTTAAGTGCAGGGCCAGGGAACCACTGAACCCTAAACATCAATTATATGATCCAATCAGTCTGAGATCTTATTAGTCGTGCTGTCTGACTGTTCAGAGCACGAAACAGCTTTGTTACCAGTCTTCTCTTTTGGGTAGAGAAGACCCTGTTCTACTGTGGGGAAAAACTGCAAAGGTTGTTGTTGGACTTATTAGTGATTGAGTACCAAGGACCTGTTCACACCTGGTATTACCCACCTCAAGTGAGCTGATCACAAGTGGGCAGTGAGACATATATCAGTTTACACCAGTCATGGGTTTCAAATGTGTCTCCAATGACCGCTAATGACATTTCATTACTGGGGGAGGATACTACGTATCCTGGCAACATTTATCATTACAATACATTATGTTACATGTCACAAAGTGCTTTTCTGATGATATTGTGATATACTTAAAACACTGACCACCAGCATGTTTCATTACAAGGAGAGCCTGACTGGTCATGTGTGAAAAAAATGTTCATCTTTGATACAGTTTCTGAAAAAAAACTTTGTCCTCTCCAACGTCCCTGATATCAGAAAAAATAAAGCTCACATTGTGAAAAGTATGGTGATATATTTTTGCCACGATTGGTCTTGCTTTTGTCAAATGTGCCTCTTTTTTCAGGTACATATACTGTTAAACACATACTGCCCAGACTGTATTAGATTGCCAATAAACTTTTAAACAAACAGGAGAAAAGACAAAGAAGCCACACATCTGCATTTATCGATTAGGCAGGGCTTCATATTTGCGGGGGTACGGCAGAACGGCAGGACATTATAACATCCAGGCTGCAAATGTTTCTGAGACACTTTGTGCCCCTTTCACACCTGAAATTAGCTCTGTCCACTTACGATCAGATCACCCATGCTGCATGTTTATGCCAGGTATAAATGATGTCCAGGTATTCCATTTCGACCACAAAAGTTGAGAACTAAAAGTTGAATGGAATTTAAGCGTTTCCAAATTCTCAAAAACACATGCAACTTGATATGTTAGTGTTGCAGGAAACCAAACTTGATATAAGGTAGGAGCTTAGTGCTGGGGTTTTCTTTGCGTGCAAGGTTAGCAGGCTGATCGCCCAAAGGAAAGGCAAGTTACCTGACAGGTGGGTTAGTATTGCTGCCAAGACATGCTCTGCGAGGTGGTAGGCTTCTGCCACCCAAATGTCGATTGCCTCTACCTCTTTGGCTAACGACGCTTCAGGCTGATAGTCTTTTGGAAGATGTTGAGGTGCGGAAATTGGGGTGATAGACTCTGATTTAGATGGAGGTTGTGAAGCCTCCTTTGACGAGACTGAGGATGCGTTGTTAGAAATGCCAATGTCTTCCTCCTCTTGGCTGCTCCCAAGCTCTTTGAGAGCACAGATAGTAAGACGCTCCTGTTCCAAGTCCATAATCATAGCAGGGGGCGCAGGGGCAACAGACATAGGATCCTTGGCGACGTGTCCCAGATCAAGGCTCTCTGGTTCCTCATCCTGCCTTGACTTCAAACATTCTCTCATGAACTCCACAAAACTATCTGATGCTGTTAAAGAACATTCGGGATCAATACCCTCAGGTTCACTTGTGATTTCTGGTGACGTCTGTCCGTCTGGACCATCATGCTGGACTAGATCACCATGTTCAGAGTTAGTCATCATTAATCCCTCAGTCACATCGCTGGTCACAAAATCAGAAACTACGTCGCTGATTCTGTCTGATGGATCGTTATGGAAAGAGGGGAATGGAGCAGGAGTGTTCTCTTGAACAGAGTCCAGTTCCCCCATCTCCTGAGCAATGTAATCGTCCTTCTCCACCAAAGAAATGTTTCCTGGTGAAGTTATTGCCTTCTGATCCTCTTGATCTGCACACTGATCCCCTAGGTCAGGACTTGGCATCTCTTTTTCAGGGACCAGAGGCTCAACAATGACATCTGCTGAAATACCAGCAGGTGAACAATCACAAACTATTTCATCATTTTGTTCATTATTAGGTCGGTCATCCACTTCATCAGTAGCTTCCTCAATTGATTGCTGAGCAAACATAGTGTCATTCTGACTATGTTGGAGTGAGTCGGATTTTAGTAAGTCATGTGCTCCCCCATCATTCTCACTAAAAATACCTGAATTTAGCTGGTCTTTTAAAGCTTGTTCCTGACTGGTATAATGATCCAAGTATGTATCTATATCACTGGATTCAATCTCATTTGAAATCTCCTCATAAGTAGGGGGCAGGTCTGAGGTCATTTCTGCAGTGTTGTCAGGTTTAACAGTGTTGATGCAAGATTCTTTGAGAGATTCATCTATGTTCTGTGTCACAGCTGATTGCTCTTGCAAGTCTTCCAAAACTTTTGTCTCAACATAAGTCTGGTTAAAACTGTCATCTCCAACATCGTTGCTGTTAATCTTGTGCTTTGGAGAATAATCCCCATCAGAATCTGCAACATTTGTTTGTGAGGATATTTGCTCTTCTTTCTGGGGAACTTCCTCCGATTCTGAAACATGTGCATGTTCTTCAGAGGATTCTGGAGTCTGTCCGGCAGGCTCTTGCATTATCTCATAACTCTCGTCATCATATTCCTCCTCCTGTACTACTTCATCATCACTGATATTCTGCTCCTCCGTCTCTATGACATTAATGATGGGCACTTGAATGTCCCGCTTCTCTCGCTCTTCTGAAATGGTCACCTTATCAATAGAGGGTCCAGATTGTGCAGCATCAGCGTCTGTACATTGATGGGCACCACCTGCATCCTCAATTACTGTATCATCAGATTCACCAGAGCTGTCAACTTCAAGAATCTCGGGAGGCTCAGAGCCAGCACCAGGAGAAGCAGGCTGCTGCTTTGCTTGTGACTCGACCAGGGGAGCAGGAGGTGCAGAAGGCATGGTAGGAGATTCAAAACCATCTGATGGTTCAGGAGATACAGGCAACTCAGTGTCTTGAGTTCCAGGGGGGCATGATGTGTCTTGTGTGTCCACGTCAGATTTCTCTTGTTTGTCCCACATATAGGCAGTAGGTAAAAACCGGAGATCAAATTCAGACTCGTCCTCAACACTGTCTTGCTTGGACCGTTTACTAACGTCATCCACTTGTTTAGCCACTTCAGTGGGATTGTCCATAAATTCATCTGGAACACCGACAAATGATTCAGGGACTGCTGGTGCATCTGTATCTTTGCCCTTTATCTCTGTTGATGGACTCTCCTGCATTATAACTGACTCTTTCACTTCATCAAAGTCAGATTCTTCAGTGCTGAAGTCAGGTGCCGGAGGCAAGTGAGCCCTCATCCAGTCTGCAGTATCCTCAAAGTCACCCCCACTTCTGGCATCACCGAGAACCTCAAAAGGTGATTCTGGAGAATCTTGTTCAGTGGAGGCGGCCCTTTTCTTAATTGACGAACGGGAAGAAATGCCATGTATCTCTGTTGGGGACTTTTCATAATGTCGCTCTCGGAAATGAGGGAATCCTCCATCATTCCAATCGGAATCGTTTTGTTTTGCAGCGAGAGCTTCCAATGCTTTGATTCGCTCAGACACAGGGGACACCTTTACGGGGGATGAGTCCGGCTTTTGAGATCCAAGGGATGATTCGAAAAGCTCCCTTTTCTCTTGGAAACTACGATCTATGTTTCCACCAGGAGGCCCTGAGGTTTCATTTCCATAAGTCACTGGAGAAAAGGAACTTGGCTGGGAGGAAAAGCGAAGTGAGGTGGTCACAGCCTCTGAAGGCTTGTCAGGGCCCTGTCCTACCCTTTTGTCTGCATCCATTAAATAAGGGGGGGGAGGCGAGGAGGAAACAAAAGTCAAGGCACACGCTATATTAATATAGATATGCTAAAGTGTAGCAAACAGCAATTACACTATTACTTTACATAACATTCCCAGGATGTTTGGTAGCATCCATTCTGTTGCAGCTGAAGCAATCATGCATTGCATGAAACGATTAATGGATGACATGCCAGTCAGACAAGGTGTTTTACTCTTTAGGATTTTTAATGATGCATAAGTGAAGTGCTTCTTTCACTAAATGAAGGTAAATGAGAACTGTCCATCATATCTAAGTGAATGTATTCCAATAATGCTGCATCTTTGACAACAAGACTGGTAGATGTAAAAATACCTTACAAAGGAATAATCCCCTCCACTTTCCATGTTCTCTTGCCTTAAAGAACAAAGATATATTAAACAGCACCAAATTCTCACAGAATTAATGCAGATTTTGCCAATTTCCAAACTACGTGGAAAGAAAACAAAGACCTGCTGAAGGAAAGTGCCATCCTTGATGTCACAAATGCATATTTCCTATGGGGAAATCAAAAGTTAAACAGAAAGGTACAAAGGAATGAGCAAAATAAGTAAATGTTCATGAAAACTGATGTGTAGTTGTGATTGATTATAATGCACAAGCTATAATGCACATGGCCATTGCAGAGACTGATATTTCTAAGCTATATGGGTGCTACAATTTGAGAACCTTTCTGGTTCTGGAAAAGGGATTAATGTTTTACTTTCTTTTATTGAAAAATCATTACATTTTCAAGATTCATGATGTTAGACACACACAGTTATACACATACAATGTGCAGTGTAACCCTGAAATCACTCTGGAGATGACTAGAATTACTTTAAAAAGCAATAACTAGAAAATAGAAAACAGAATAAAGAGTAGAATAACAATATTTTAACAATACTTCACACGAAGTATTCCATTTTAACAGTTAAGTTTGGTGAGAAATTAGCCTAATATCAAACAGTGATATTGATTACTGGGGAGAATTATACACAATATCTTCCAACAATGACTCACATGAACAAATTAAGTGCTTTGAAATGTCCTTTTAGGAGTCCTTTCAAATGCTTTCTGATGCCATCCCCTTAATATGTCCGTCATGTTTCAGTTACGTAACGTTAACCTCTGAATCCATCAAAATTCTTATTAGACCTCAGTTAAGCAGTAAAGCAGAAAACAAGGATTCTTAACCATGTCTGGACCTGCAAGCTTGCACCATTATTACAAAACAGATGCAGCACTTTTTCAAACCCATGATGCAGTCACAGGATCCCTATCGCATACTTTCTGTTAGGGTTTGTCTGTCATGATTCTGTAAATATTTTTAAATGGTAGGGCAGATGAGACAAAAAAAAAAAAAAAAAGAAAAAAAGAAATAATTTTTAAAAATAATTGACAATTCCCTTACCCAGTGGTAAGGGACTGCATGCAAAATGTCTTAAGGCACAAGCAGAAGTGAAGAGCCAGCAGCCACAGCCATGGGGGTAATAACCCAGAGCAGGCATCCTCAAGGTTCGATCCCTCCCCAGTGTCACTCTACCTGCAGTACCAGTGAAGACTGGGGGAGGTACCTCCAAGCATAGCCAGTGGTGAAGGAGGAGGGACTTCAAGGACAGGATTCCTTGGGGATACCAACCTGATCCATTTTTAGGATTCTGCACTCACACAAAGTGAACTTGAACTTCTTTGCTATCTTAAAATAAGGTGGCAATCTTGGGATTATCATGGACCCACAGTATTGCTGACCTAAAAAATTCTTGCTGCTGGGATAGACTGGGGATGATCAAATTTCTACCGTCTATGATGACCCTGTCTATCCTATTTGAGAACAGACTGAATAGTTCAGATGTTTCGTCACAATACACAACATAGTTATGCAAAATATAATGAACTACTTTTAGTTAAGAACAAATGCTTGAAGAATCAATTTTCCACATGCAACAATATTTAGGGAGTTACATCAAAAGCCCAAGGGTGATGACTAAGAGCAGCTATGATATCAAGGGTTAAGGGTTACAGGTTCTATTAATTGTTTGTTTGCATTTCATATGACTACTAATTGTGCAGAAGCACCGCAGTGGAGGATTCCAATCATCAAATGGTGCTGAAAACAGGTGGGACCTGGCTGACCTGTTGAGATTCCAGCGTGCATGACTATTGGGGGCACCATCAGAAACTAGGAGAGTCATATTACAGGGTCTCTGGGATTGTCTGGGCTGTAGCATGTGAGAAGACAGCATGCTAGGGTGAAACTGAACATTCGTGTTCCTCTGCAAGTTTGGTTAAAAAAAAAAAAAAAAAGAAAGAAAAGAAAAATTGAGTATACAGCCTGAAGGAGAGGACATTGGCAGACAACTAGAGCCATGGGTTGACTCTGAAATTTGTTTCCTACAAAAAATGGTTTCTTCAGGTTATTCCTGTTCTCTGCTTCATTTTATTGTCCAAAGATGGAGCTGTCAGTTCATCCAAAATTGTTTCCCTGACTACCTAATCTGATATAAGGAGGAGAGGGGCACTGGAGAGAGGGATTGTGAGGATCATAGCAGCAGCTGAGCAAGAGATGGCATACTAAGAGATGGGACAGGAGGAGAAGATCAAGAGGAGAGAGAGATAAAAGGGTAGAAAAGCAGGCTAGCAGCAGAAGAGAACTATACACTTGCCTTGAGGAGACTGAATGAGAGATACAGGCGAAGAGGAAAAAAAGGAATCTGAAAAAATAAAAAGGACAGAAGAATGAGAAGTAAATAGGCTTAACACCTTTCTTAATCTCTACAAATTGAAAATGAAAGATATCAATGCAGCGTCCACTAGGAAAACCTCTTACCTGTCTCTTGTGATGACATTCAAAGAAACCAAACACTTTCCTAGGCAGCGTCACTCAAATATAAATACCAAGGAGTATGCGACTTAATTCAAACCAAGAAACTGGAACCACAAGGAAGGTCAATAAACACATTTCACATTAGTACAGCAAATCTAATTGGAACCCGGCCTCTCTCTTTCTATTACAACACACCTAGAGAACATTCTAAAAGATTGCTCCACACATTGTTATCCTTTGTTCATAAATTGCTCCACGTACTCTTCCAATAATTCCTCCCATAGTTTCCAATGTCTGAACCCAAACATGCACCCACACAGTTCGCCATGGGCAGGAGTTACGTAATCCATCAAGGGAATCCATTTTCTACCCACACTTCAGAAACATCAGTTTTAATGGTGAGCCTCCATTTCACAGTTTAGCCCAATACCCAACCAAAGCAGCACTAGGCCACACAATGTTGAAATCTACTCTGTCTTGGCAACTGCAAACCAACAGCAAGGCGTGCCAGAAGTAAAGAACTGTGGGTGAAGTTCTGAAAAGAGCAGGTAAGTCAAGTAGTGCAGCAGTCATGAAAGGGGAGAACTGTACTGGCTGTGAGTCACATATTTACTGGTTGCATCAGGGCAATTCATGTTCACCTCAAGTCAGAAGTAGGGTGAATTGAACTGGCAGGTGTCTAGAAGAGTGTACCTGCCACACTACATTCCTGCCTCACCTTGATCTTGATGCTCAAGATCCTTTCACTACACGACACGCCTTGGACCACCCTTTTGATCTAGTTCCATTTGCACACACCCACATTCTCTAATTTTACTCATTAGGGACACAAGCTAACCAGTGAAAATTTTGCATGGATTGTAAGGACGTTTTTTTTATTAGGATTGCAAAAACAACTATTTTTTATAGCTGCCTAGTCACGTGAATTAATCAACAAACATTAAATAACTGGCCTAAATGTCACAAGTGAGAAACAGACGAAATGCGGACTACCTTTCCTAACATCTTATTACTCAACTGACGTTGCTCAAAACTTTAAATAAAATTACTGTTTGGAACACAGGTCACTTTGTTTCATGCATCCATTTTAAGCTGAATTTTAAGCTACCGTAATTTATAAAATAAAACATGTACACTGACTTTGTTGGTCTTTTTCCTACCTTTTTTTTTCCCCACATGAAAGCTATGTTTACAGAATGAGTTAATTTTTAAACTAATCAGTTTTAAGCAGCTAGCTAACATTTAATGCCAAAAAGAAAATCTACAGAATCATTTTTGGAGTGCCTGATCAATATTTTGAATTAACGGAACTGTTATACAGCGACTAACATTGGTTATATAATTACAGCGACCAGCATTGGTTATGTAACTTTTCCACTGCACAGTGCTAGCTCAACTCAACTCTCCATTTTCTGTTAACCATTAGGCAGATCTAGTATTTAGTATCTAGCACCCTATTCGTACCTACTCTGTCATGGTCGAGTTGGTACTAAAACACTGCAGAGAGTCGTGTTTGTAGCACTGAATATGACGTCACAACCTGGCGTCACCAGCTACATCGAGGGTATACTAACTGCAGTGTAAAATGAATTGAGGTACAAACGTGAGATGAGTCAAGTAGTTATATCAAGCCAGTATCATACAGTGGAAAACCAACTATAGTGAGCCTCAGTGACTTCTGTATGGATATCATCAGTTCAATTTGAAACCCATGTGTCCTAAGGGAGTAACTGTAATTTGTCTTGTTAGAACACTAGCATGGAGAGAAAGCAACCTTTTACTGACAGTTTTGTTACTTCAGAATCAAAATGACCGTTTTCTTCTTCAGGTGGTTGACGGCAACGTTGTGCTTTTGTGAAAAGATAAGCATGACCTGCATATGCTTCATGTAACTACTTAATCCTTCATTTTAAGAAAATGCTCCAAGACTTTGCTTCTTTTAAGCTTTAAGCCATAACTGTCCTTTTTCTTTCACCACTCACTAAACGCGTAGATAGATATGACCTAGGTGAATTGCTGATCTCTTAAGTTTAAGTTGCCCTAAACCACACTAAATAGCGGTTGACATTTGATGATGCCAATAGTTGTTCTGACTATTCTGTACCATTATTTTGTTTGGAAGATCCAAATACAAAGATTCCTGGCAGAGACAGCCAATTTTATTTTTTTTATATTGGTTGTTTTCTGCATGTCCTAGACTCTTTCTTTAAACTCAGATGTCCATTGTCAAAAAGCTCTAATTTGTCTAAAGAATTCCTGACTTAGCAAACTCTTAATCAACCAGGTTCTTACATTTGTGTCTCTATTTTCTGTCTTAAGCCCTCTAAACAGTTTACTGGCACAGGGGAGTGGTGTCCCCTTGATACGTGCCAAACTATTGCAATCATCCAACACCCACCTGTGATCCGTGGAAAAACTTTTGCTTCTCAACTAGTTTTACATGGGGAAAAAAAAAAAAACTCTTGCGTTTTCAACAAAAGTTTCATCCCAGGATGTCTAAAAGCGTCTTTACTGCTTCAATACTCATAGTGGCTATTTTAAGGTCAATAAGCTGGGATCAATTAACATTTTAGCAGTGAATAACAGCCATTTCCCTTTTAATAAATTTGCCTTAATAAAAAGCTGCTTTTCTCATTTTCAATGTAAAATTAAGCTGACAAATATATTTAATTCTACCAATAATTCTCAATTTATGCCAAGTGTTTTAGCTGACCATAGTTTATGAGGACTGCTCATCCTGGTAACTAGCACTTAGAAAGCATAGTTAATGCAATAACCAGGCACAATCCTTCAAGTCCTGTCTTGGACTGGCAGTCAGTATGGCTAAACTACTACAGCTGAACTGCTAACTCCCTTTCAAGGAAGATCCAAAAAGCAGGTCCCACTTGCAGGTCAGCATTGCTGCACCTGCTGAGTGACTACTTTTATTAGTTTAAGAATTCATTTCCCTTTTGTTAATTGCAGACAACTGACTTGTCATTACCAAGCGATCTACAGTAGCTTGTGACTTTAGTCCTATTCCATGCCAAGCTACATATTAAATGACACAGGATCAATTTTTATCTGTCTAGCTGACATCAGAATAAATATCATTTTGTGCCCAATTGTACTAAACTCTGCAGCACCTTCACAGAACATCAGAAGCCTAAGCTCAATGGCACTAAGCTCAATACATAACATATGATAAAAGATGGCACTCAGAAGTAGTGGGGTTCCTTAGCCTTTTATCTTCAGATCATAAAACATGATTATCTGATGACACGCACATACTGCAGGGTGCAAATACTTCCTGATGAAATGTAATACACTAGGACAGGTTGCACATCTCGAAAATGCCATGTCTTACAGAGATGGAGGTTAAACGTGGCCAGGCGACTCACGTTACAGACACTGCAGGGTGGTGACCCCTGGTCGGACCAAGCCTGAGAAGTGCCTGGTTTGACCTAGCTGTGGCACCATCAGTCCTGTGTGTGGCAATTGTGTCATGCCAGCAATTTCAGCTCTTTCCCTGAGGACCAAATAATGAAACCCAGATCTCTCTAGGCCAATTAGGCTGCCTCTGCCAGATGTACTGATTTTAGCGATTACATGTACACAGAACCACTATGAGAGGCAGATACTGCATGTGTATGTATGTATGTATCTGTGTGTGTGTGTGTGTGGGGGAGAGAGACTAGAAGATGTACTGATTTATATTAAAAAGGCACAAATAAAATATTAAAGCTTTGCAGAATGTGTGATTTATGAACACCGCCTGCTGTTGGCTTTGTATTGTCTACTGATTTTCAATCATCAATTACTGTTTTTATTTAAAAGCTACAATGTGCACAATTTAATCGAACAGCATCCAGGCAAATGCTTGTCCGATGATATCAAGTCTGTGTGAAAATGATGCAATAAAGCACCAAAGTAAAAATCATAAACAAACATGGCCATTTTCAAATATACTGCAACAAGGAACATTTGCAGGATAATCATGAGTATCTCAGACAACATACTAGTCACATATATGAAATAAAACACTTTATTGTATTTAATGTCTTTCATCTATGGTGTGACACTATAAGGTTTAGAGATAGCAGGGAGGGGTCAGCTCAGCTTAACTCGAACATGTTCATACAGCATTTTCAGCAACTTTTTCCAAATTTCACACCACAACTGTCATGAATAACACCAGAACTAAGATTTCAGAGTGCCCCTTCCAAACATTGAGCTGTAGTATCTGTTATATGTTGCACTCAGTTGTCCAAACAGGGCAAAAACAGGAGATGTAAGCACTTCAGGTGTCAGAAATACTTTACATTCCTCCTCTGTTCCCTCAATCGAGGCCACAAACGCTCTGTATATAATGGCGAAGTGCACAGGCTGGCCTGGCACTGAACCAAAAACCCTCTCTCAGCAGTCGATACCACGGTCTGTACAGAGAACAGAAACTGCAGCATAAAAAAGCCAGAAAAACAATTTTGCAAGATACCTTTGTCGATAAACTGAAAGTTTGTGCGTTAAATTAATGCGTAACGTCTGTCTAACAATGTCTAGTGTTAAGAGGCATATTTAAAAACACACCCGTCCCCTTTAAGAGCTGCTGCACTGCAGAACAGAGGAACCGCAGCACGGCCAGTACCACACGCCCCCAGCGGAGAGGAGAGGGGGTGGGGGGCGGTGAAAACGGGTCTCCACAGCACTCTGTGGCTCGCTCCTAAAATTAAAAGTTAGGTCACAGCTATGGAGGACGTTAACCTTCAGAGAGTCGTTTAATGGGTCTTCTAAAGCAAGAGTCAAGGATAAATAGGCTAGTGCACCACTCCTCCTCTGCTGCACAGTAGTCTCGTCCTCAACGGTTCTCTCTCTAATAAAACTGACAGTTGCTACTTTCTCGCTTAATAGCCAGAAAATAAACCTTATTTTACTGCACATGGGACTACAGAGAAGCCTAATGTAGTTACTGTGCATAACGTTGTGTCTCATATTGTCTAATATGAGGTAAACACCGACAAAACACAAATTCATCGTGTTGTCCTGGGCGGCTCGGTTCTGCTGAATGAAAAAAAAAAAACAGCTGCAGCAGCTAGGCGTTTACAACGTCTTTTTTAGCCAAAACCGAAATATTTCGGGCCCAATTCATTTCCCATAATTTAACAAATCTTACCAGAAAACTTTGAGTCTTTGGACGTCGCTGGGTGTCCATCGTTTAGTCCTTGCGACGACGATATCTGAGAAGACTGTGTCATCGGATCTGCCATGATTGTTTTTATTCTGGTGGATGAATATGGAAGGCTCTGCGACTCGGGAAGTGCAGATAAGACTCAGAAACGCTGGTCCGACTTCTCCAGAGTATTCCCCAACTGCAGAAAGATGAAGAGAGAGTGAGAAGTGAGGGAGAGGAGCACAGGTGGAGCCTCTTGAGCTTGGTGTGTGAGGCGGAGGGAGGGAACCGGGGCGGGGGAGAGAGAGCTGTTGGATCGGGGTGAGAGGTCGCTGCCTTGCTTAAAGGGCCAGAGCAGGAAACTCCTGCAAGAATGCACCTTTACACGTTTATTTGTGTTGTTTTTCCTCTTTTTTTATGTTTCTCTTTATTCTCTTCCCTTTCGTTTAAATCCAAATTCAGCTTATAGAAGTCACAAAAAAAAATCCTGATAAACACGTCCTTTTATCGACAGACGCTTGCTTTCAATATGGATTTTCTCATCAAGTCCACACTGATGAACTCAAAACGTGTTGAAAACAGGAACCCAATGACAACGCAGTTCAGAGTCCATCGATAACTTTTTCCGGCTGTTTGGAGTCAATGTTGCAGTATAAAGTTTGTGGATTATGTTGCAGTGTGGTTGTAAACATGGATTTGCTTTGCGTCATCCTCTGGACTGTGATTATGTAATAGTGAGGTTTATGCAGGAGCAACTCTGTGTCCCACTACTGCAGACACATTTTCTGTCCAGTGGCACACTCTGCTGGTGATCTAGTCTACAAACTAGACTGTTATAAGAAAATTGTAAATCTAATGCGGAAAAAAAACCAAAACAAGCAAGTAAATAAATAAAAAGAAATTGTGCATTTTTAAGTTTGGTCTGCTGGTACAGTACTCTAATCTAAATCTAAATCACACATCATTGTCAGTGTGACACTGTTATTTGCTACACTAATGTTCTTGTCATTGTGGTGCATTATTGTGTTTTTGTACCTTTTAAATTGTTTTTCTATTGTCTTAATATATTTTATTCTTTCTTGTTGCACTGAGCATGATACAAGCATTTTCCTCAGGACAAATTAAGTTCTTTCTCATCTCATCTTATCTTATTCTCATAGAATTGCTTCAACTCTATGGAGTAGGCAAACCTAGTACCTAGTATCTGGTTCCCAGTACTATTTTTCAACTCTACTACATCATGATTTGACATGAGCTAAATTAGTGCCAAATTGCAAACATTGCAGATGACTGAATGGTCAAAGAGGATTATTACGTGACACAGAATATCTTTCAGTATTTTCCACTGCTGCTGTGTTTGTTGTGTTGAACATTATGTTTCTTGTGGCATCAACAGCTACATCGAGGGTGTACTAACTGCAGTGGAAAACAAACCTCGTACCGGGTACCAAGAAACATGTAGAGTCGGGTCAAGTCAGTACCATGCAGTGGAAAAGCAACCTTAGATTAAGGTCTGGGCTTTGACTCAGCCATTCCCAAATGACAATTGATTGGTAGACTGACTGCTGTGTTCGGGATCATTGTCTTGTTGCAAGACCAATTTTCTGCTGAGCTTCACTTCCCGAATGGATGTGCTGACATTCTAGTGTAGAATTTGCTGCTGCAGTTCACAACACCATTAAATGATGGCAAGTTGTGCTGGTCCAGTGTTATTAAAGCAGCCCCAGCCTGTAATACTGCCACTGCCATGTTTCCCAGGTGGAATGAAGTTTATATGCTGTTTTGCTTTTGACATTTTTGTTTGACAACCACCAAAGGGGAGGGTAACAATTGTTGATTTTCTTGATTTGTATACTATCTACCTGGCAGTGGGCTGGTGAAGTCCAGCTCCTCTGAAATTGTTTTGTAACTACTTAAACAACAGCTGTTTTTCTGACCTCCTCGGAAATCTGGCGTGCACTCACAAACCTGTGTGGTAAACATCACACTTTAATAATGAAGAACCAGGTTGATAGATTTTATAAACAAAGCAGGATCACTCACACTGACCCCAAAATTAAAAACTAAACTGATCATTCAAGAGGTTCCCATAATACATACCAACAAACACAGTTGGATCACTGCTTAATAAATAAATAAAACTGTGTAATTGTTTCTGTTCTTTGCTTTATCTGCACTCTTTACCTAAAGTTGTGACAGTTTAGTGAAGATCTGGTCAAAGTTTAAGTCTGATTTATGTAAGAATTAAGAGAATTCTAATGGAACTGTCCATTAACTGTATGATTATTCATCCCACAGAAAATTAGTCACATTCATTCGCAAGAAGTGTTTTTATGGTAACAAAGACTCTTTAAGATAATTAAAAGACACAACGTGAGGTTGAGAAAGGTAATGTAAATAGGGATGATGTTGTTTTTGGTATATGTCCATATAAATATCTTAAGTGGACCCTTGATGTAGGAAATGGACCATTAAATTTTTTCTTTTCATAATGTGATATAGTGAAAACGCTGAAGAACTGGGGAATACAGAACTCCGACGACGAATGAAGGGTTAGAAGAAAAAAGCCTTAAAATGACAAGAGAATAAATGAAATACTCTGATCAAAAAACTGAAATTCAGATATTAATTATTTTAACCATTCTCTTGAAAGCTGTAAATTCCTTATTACCTCAGAATAGTCCTATATTGTAAATAAAAGAACGGTAAAAGTTGATCCACGTCCGTCTATAGACAGCCACGTGGTTTTAATTGATCAGTATCGTAAAACTAACATTTTATGTTTGTTTGTACGCACTTTGCAAAGAAAACAGTATTTAATCGTATCGATTGTACCATTAGAAATATTCAAAGCAGTTTACATAGAAAAAATGAAATACACCATACAATTTAAAGTGAATAAATGTAAAACCTCATATAAACTATCCACAATCCCACGGTACTACATTTCCCAGCCTGCATTGTAGTACTTCCGCAGGGTGCTCGGTTTAGCTGGTTTGTAGAAACATTGATCGACTGAGGTGTGTTCTTTGAAGCAGAGTTTGTCTGGGGGGAGTGTTTAGAGATCTAATGTTTGTCTGGGGTGCAGTCCCTGCACTGGGCGGCAAAAGCGAGGAGCAAAACAAAAGCATGTGGACATAATTTTCTCCGGAGGTGTGTGTCAGACACGACTTATAAGAAAAAGTAAGACTCAAATAAGAATCTCAAGATAGTTAAAACGTTCCACCGAATCGTATTTACCTCATACGTCTAATTTTTGGCTGGTTAATTATGATTTTTTGCCGTTCTTGAGGCATGTGGACACATGATAGCTAATGTGGTTAGCTGTGAGTCGAGAACGGTTTCTAGAATATTCTATATATCTGATAGTTTCAGAATTGGGATAAATGACAAGGAAGTATTGCTATTAGCCAACTGTAGTTTCTTTTCTAGTGTGAGGTATGCTTATTCTCTGATATCACTGCTGGGTTAGCCACCCAGCTAACTTGAACCTCAGAGTAATGTACACATAGCAGTTGCACATCATTTAATTAACAAAACAGGGTCAGTGTTTCTTATCTAAAACTTGAGATTCAAGAGCTTTATTTGTCATATACATAGTTATCCAGGACAGCATATGGTGAAGTGATCTGACCAGTATAAGAATGAAATGTGACGTAAGTAGTAGTACATTACAAATAAGAATTGAAGTTGTTCACTTAGCTTTTCATACTTCACTGTGTTTATGCTCAGCTCTAATCTACCAATGTTGCTTGGAGATGTTGCTGTTAAAATTATGCCAAAATGTCCATTGATTAACCTTGGTGATGTGTGCAAATGAAGGTCTTTGTATGTGTGTGTGATTCAGGCTGTTACAGATAACCAGGACCCCTCCTGAAGTTCAGCACCCAAACATGGGGCTGCGTTCAGCTCAGAAGAAGCACTTCCCCCTCCGAGGCATTGATGGAGTTGTGCAGCTCTTCGAGGCTGAGCTGGGGAACCCAGAGCCGGATCTGGCCCTGCTGTCCTTGGTCTTAGGCTTTGTGGAGCATTTTCTGGCTGTCAACAGGGTGGTGCCCATCAATGTGCCAGGAGTACGATTTGAACCTCTGAAAGGAGACTGCCTCAATTCATGCTTCCCCACTGTAGAGCTAGGACTCATATCTGCACTGCATGAACGATTCACAGCACAGATCCGTGGAGCAGTGGACCTGTCACTGTACCGCAAGCCTGCAGGTGGTTCGAGCCGTGAACTGGTGAAGAAGGTCTCGGATGTGATCTGGAACAGCCTGAGTCGATCATACTTTAAAGACAGGGCCCACATTCAGTCCCTCTTCAGTCTCATAACAGGTGGGGAATCTGTAGTATGTCTCAGTAATGTGAAGAGTGAGAATACATTTAATTGTTTCAGAATATTACTGGCCTTTGTGATCAAAGACTAAATTTATCATCAACCTGTCAATTTATCATCGACCTGTCAATGTAGTTGTCTGCATTAACTTTGCAAGATTTTGATGATGCTTGAGATAAAACAGACCATTGTATATTTGCACAAGTATTCCTGATCTATGCTTTGGTTTCTTTTTAGGCACAAAGTTGGACAGCTCTGGAGTGGCATTTGCAGTGGTAGCTGCGTGTCAGGTTCTGGGGCTAAAAGACGTTCACCTAGCGCTGTCTGAGGACCACGCCTGGGTGATCTTTGGGAAAGGGGGAGAAGAGACGGCTGAAGTCACATGGCATGGCAAAGGCAATGAGGACAGGAGAGGCCAGACTGTCACTGCTGGAGTCAATGAAAGGGTGAGAGACATTTACTTTAATCTTATACTTTTAGATGGTGGATTTATTAAAGTATCTTAAGAATTCCAGTATCGTATAATTTTATATAATTATGGTGTTAGTAATGTAGATTGCTTGGCATATAAATTCTATAATCATAGTCATAAACAAACCTTTGATTCTGGTTAAGTCATAGTCGATACAATCTAGCTAGTGTGTGGTCTAGCTGACTAAGAGACATTAATTGTTGTTGTATATTTTGCAGTGAACACTTTTGCCATTGTCTCCATCACTTTTTAGAGCTGGCTGTATTTAAAAGGTTCCTACATGAAGTGTAACCGTAACATGGAGGTTGCGTTTATGGTTTGTGCCATCAACCCGTCTTTAGATCTGCACACGGACAGCAGTGAGCTGCTGCAGCTTCAGCAGGTAACCTGTTATTAAATGCTGGCTACAAGACAACAGATACAATGTCTGAAGATCTAACAATATGGTTTGTCTTCTAACTGTATTTTCTTTCTGCAGAGACTGCTTTGGTTGCTGTATGAGCGAGGAGACTTAGAGAGGTGCGTCACAAAGGTTCTTTATATAAAGCTTAGTCAGTGCAGTATTTTTAAAGCCTAGTAACCTGATCATTTACAATTGGTCCTGCAGGTATCCTATGGCAATGGGCACTCTTGCTGATCTTGAAGATCAAGAACCTTCTCCTGGCAAGGGAGACCCACTCTCTGTCCATCTGAAGGTATCACTGCTTTGATTCAAAATAGTCACACATGCAAACCCTCTGGGTAGGGCTGCAGTGATCTGCCGGGCCAGATTTTAACTTAATTAGTTTCATGCAGATATACAGGCCTGTTATTTTCTAATATTGGGGTGGTATTGAACCTTGGTGTTGAACCTCCCCCCTCCTTAAAATAGCCGTTATTTTAAGAGAAGTGAACAGTAAATGCCAAAACACAGTGATGATGGAATTAGTTCCTTAGCATTCTTCTTTGACAGGTTCCACTGGACTTGTGTATTCAACTAATGAATGGATTATTGCTCAGCAATAACCTCTATCAATTAAATGTTGATTCTGCTGCAATTATAGTTCATTTAATATCTCAAAATGAAGCCTTTATTCACAATGTTCCCTTGTGATTTAAGGCCGTGGAGTCTGCTAAGAAGTACTACAATAACGAGCACATCTATCCATTCATGTACCTGGCTGGATACCACTACAGACACAGGAATGTGCAGGAGGCTTTGGGGTCCTGGGCCGAAGCTGCTTCTGTTATGCAAGAGTAAGTTTGTCAGTCAGCTTGTTTGTGATTTCATTTTGTATCGTGTTCATGGTAACAACACTGGGGCTATAAAGTGACAGATCCTTTATTTGCCCAGTGAAAAATTAACCACATCGTTTTTAACCAGGAGGTGGCAGTGTTGGACCTTTTGTTTTGTGATGAAAAGTACTAATGCCGTTTTGTACTGCATGGCAAGATGACTGACAATTAATTACCTCTCTTTTTAAAGGAATCAGTCGTCATTACTACAGCGTGTTAAACAGAGTCTTCGTATTTTTTAATTTTTATATTGCACCCAGGTAATTGTGGCTACACCATGACTTCATGTAGAGTTTTAATTTCCATTCTGATTTTCACAGGATTTCACATACATATATTCACATACATACAACATTTCAACGAAATATCACCAAAAATAAGGTTACATCAAGTGAAATGTGAAGGTTACACCCTGCGGTAGCCGTTCTGTTTGGTGGGATTGTTGCATTCAGAGTCATCCTCACCCTCAGGAAGATTCAGTGCAGTGTCCGACTTGGGAGAAGTCCCAGAGGAATGCATAACCCGAACTTTCCTTTCACTAAACATACATAGCACAGACTGGAGACCTAAAAATAATTGCATCTCACATCCTTATGTCCTGAAGGACATCTGCACCGGACCCGCCCAAAACTGCCTGCTCCCCCTGAACCGCTTCCTTTTCCTTCTCTTCCTGTTTCCTGTTCCTCATGGATACAATTAGCTACTACATCACACTCCCAAAATGTAATGCTCTGTGCGTTTATATTTTCTGTACACGTGTATATCATTTGCTGAATTCTTCTTGTTTTGGAAAAATACAAGAGGATGCTGCTGTGTTTTTGTTCATTCAATCCTGTGATTCTCAGTCCCACTTCTTAAAATCTTGCAATCAAGTTTTTTGAACCATCACACCTGATTGAACTCATCAAGCTAGTTCATAAGTTTAGCCAGGTGTAGTAAAAGGGGTTATTACACCTTAAGGCTTATTATTCATTAAGTACATGCCCTACAGTCCAAACCAGCTGGATTATAAGTTACAGAAGGTCACAGTTAAAAGCGAAAAGTAGCCAATGTCCAATTTAACCGATGTCCAGAGTGTCAGATAGTGGACAAAACTAGGGCAGATTTGCAATTGTATGGAAAAGTTTGGGCACCTCTGGTCAAGTTAAGTGCATTGTTGTGAAAATAAGTACACATTCTTTATAGAGAACACACATCTGCATGGTTTCATTTGTGGTTATTGTTTATTTGCTGAATTTAATATTTTAAATAAAAATAAAACCTAAAATATGATTAACTCGGCAACCGCAATGTGACGGTAAATGATGTGGTTAAGTTGGATACAACAAAAATTGGGTAAAAATCCAAAAAGAAAAGAAGAATTTGACTGGATAGTGAGTTTTTAATTTTACAAGAAATCAGAGTAAATACAGTGAATTTATTATAAGTTCCTTAGAATGTTCCATTGTATTAAATGGGCTATCCCAGTGTTCAGAGGTTCTTTATTTTGTGGCAATGAGAAATGAATGACTACTGCCACTGGAAACAGGCTTTTTATTTCTGATTCACATCTTTTGTATGATACTGCAAGTTGTTTGTTCCCCTATTATAAAGGAAATTTTACCTGACAGTATCAGCTCTTGCAACAGTAGTGATTTGTTGACACCTTGCACAATAATACAGTCAATAACATAGAAGATTTTACCATCAATTTCAACAGCACAGAACCTTTGAGTGCCAGTGGCAGGCCCAGCATTGTGTGGTAACTTAAAAGGTGGCTTTAACACATCACTTTGTGGGGAAAACAGTAGTAATCATATGTTCATGACGTTGAGACGTTTTGTTTTCAGCTACAACTACTGCCGTGAGGATGAGGAGATCTACAAGGAGTTTTTTGACATCGCTAATGATGTCATCCCCACTCTGCTGAAGGAGACTGCTGCTGCTGCTGAAAGTGGAGGAGAGGGTGCCGAGGGCACAGAGAAGGTAAGTACCTAAAATCTAGAGTCATCTAAAATCTAACCACCGTGTCGTAGTATTAAAGCCTCTGTTTATTTGTCTCCCTTGTCGTCATCTACATTTGCCACGTTCCTGAAGGACCAGCCAAGGCAGGCTGCAGCTGTCTCTGCCCTACAAGACCCAGAATGCTTTGCATACTTGTTGCGTTTCTATGATGGAATCTGTAAGTGGGAGGAGGGAAGTCCCACACCTGTTCTTCATGTAGGCTGGGCCACCTACCTCGTTCAGTCCCTCAGTCGATTTGAAGCACAGGTAAACCTACCTCAAAACTTCAGTCTCCTGTATGAACTGTAAGGTATTAAAAGTCATCAAGCAAATCCTCCCTCACACAACTATTTAGGTTTAGTGCCAAAATCTTGACCGTTTGGACCAATGAAATGATTGCACAGAGCTTTGCTAGGTATCTGTGAAGGTGCTGTGCTGTCCCTGTTCCGATTTACTGCTTGTTTTCTGTGCCGCAGCCACCTTGCCAAGTACGAAAATAAGAAAAAGTAAGCAAAAGTTCATACTAAGAAAAACTAGGTTATGGGTGGCACTCTTTGTACATCCGAGTAAGAAAGTTGACCCAAACTCACTTGATTTCATTTCAACCAAGCAGACCTGTTTCAGAAAGTGATAGCCATTATTACAGCAAGTTTTAAAAACATCTCATTTAGAGTCATATGCAAAAATGGACAAATCTCTTGTCAAATTACCTGTTTTAATGATTTTCTAAATGAAAATAACACTTCTGAACATGTAATGCATAGGTACGGTTTCTAAGGAATTGAACACATTGGGAAAATATTTTTATTCATTTTAATTAGTGTGTTATGACTCATTTTGATTTGATACATGTCATTTGTCCAAATGTATTTAAACTTTGACTGCATAGATTAATTGCTGACCACGACCTTTTTTCCCCCAAGTTTTCTAAGTAATTATTGTCAAGACTAATAAAAAGGTATAACTTTCAAAAGTCGAAGGTACTCCTCAGTACCGCTGTACTGAGCAACTCAGTCTGCTAAACACAATGTAAGTCTGAAAATACTTTAGACACAGTGATGCTGTTTGACGGTGCTGCCTCCCTGCAGGAGGCACAGCTTGATAAACCCTTTGCTGTTTTAATCTACCTCCTCTCAGATAAGGCAGAAAGTGACTATTATCACCAAAGAAGCTGAGCCACAAGACGATGACGATCAGTCCAGCGATGATCCCCGCGAGGGGCGCAGGAGAGGCCCACGGCGTGAGTCCAAACCTGAGGAACAAGCAGGGACCTCGCCACCAACCGCGACTGCAGCTGGGCCTGGCACTTCACCTGCCCAGACTGCCGTGCCCAAGAAAGTGGGCGGAGAAGGAGGTCGTCGTCGATCTTCAACTGGGGGTCGAGGGAAAGAGACAGATGGAAAGAATGAACCATCTTCCCCCAGCCCCACGCCATCCCCCACCCAGCCAGTAGCGGCTGCTAGTGGGCCGGTGGTGATCTTCCACAGTGAGAAGATGAAGGGCATGAAGGAGCTGCTCTCTGCAGCCAAGATTAACTCCAGTGCCATCAAACTGCAGCTCACTGCCCAGTCACAGGTTCAAATGAAGAGGCAGAAACCCACACCCTCCGGTGATTACACCCTGTCCTTCATGAAGCGCCCTCGCAAGACTCTCTAAAATCTTTATCTTCTTTCTCTTTTCCTGCTTAGTTTCACCTTGAATAAACATCATTAGCTTGCCTGCATTTGTGCAGTAGGATAAAATCATTTTAAAGCTGAAGGTGGAAACCATTGGTGGTTGACTAAGTGTACCAGCACTGATTATTCTTGTAATTTGTTGCTGTAAAGCAGGATTCTCCAGTTACAGTCCCTGAGGGCCATAGATGTATAGAATTCACTGGTTCTAAGCTGTCACTACCTGATGAATATATCATTTATAAAGTGTTTTAATGAAGAAACACTTCAGGACTAGAGCTGGAAAATTCTGCTGTATGGTAAGAGATTAATTCCGTTGCCTTATTTTTATATGTTGATCGACTTATGGTAATTATGTAATAATTAAGGTCAAAGACACCACACCAAAGTTCTGTGTTTTATGTGCCGTAAACACCTCTTACAAAGAATAGATTGGTTTCTCCAATAGCCTGCTTTAACAAACCTTCTGAAGTAGAGTTTAGACCTTTTTCTACATGCCTTTTCTCAGCCCAGTCATTTCAGAACTATTAGGAAGTTTCTTTTAGCATGTATGGACAAGTTACACATGCTTTGCTTTGCTTGATTTAATTCCTTTCTATTCTTTGTCATATTATTGCTAAGCTTGTTCACTTCATAGGTGGCCTTTAGTCCGTCTTGTCAGGTATCCTTTATTGAAGGACATTAAGCTTGTAGAATGCTCTTTATAACTGTCGATCAATGTTAAACTCTGCCTTTTTATAATAAAGAGGTCTCCTGAAATTCACTTTTTTCCATGTCTTTTCTGTCCGCCTGGATGTTGATGTTCTGCTTAATGAAGGGAACGTCCTTTACGTTACTTAACCAAGTCTGAATGAACTGTTTTATTAAATGAGTATCGACTTCAACAGTTCAGTGAATCAGTCGGGACCAATCATACTCAGATAATTCACAAGCTGAATGATTCGTATTGTTAAGCAGAACTGGTTGATTTGAGTGACCCTGAGTGTACATTTCAGGTAGTCACAGATCAAGTCCACTTTAATCTCATCTCCAAAAAGCCTGAGTGTATGTTCAGTCAGTCTGATGTATGATCACCAATGGACTCAAAAATGCATCGTAAAAAAGATCCAGCTACAGTTCACAGAGAGAATTTCTCTGTATCCGAATAGACAGTAGTTAGTGTGTTTGTGTAATATTTTAGGAGTTTAAATATGCATTACTGCATTTTACTTATTTCAAAGTGCACTATATGAAAAAAAAAGGACTGGGATACACCTGTTTTTTTTAGGATTTGAGCTAGGCCTCTTACTTCCAGTGAAGGGCAGTCTTGGAATACCAAGACATTTTGGACACCACCATGCTTCCAACTTAGTGGACACAGTTTGAGGAAGGTCCTTTTCTATTCCAGCATGACTGTCACCAGTGCACAAAGCAAGCTCCATAAAGGCATGGTTGGATGAGATTGCTGTGGAAGAACTTGACTGGCTGCACAGAGCCTTTGGCATGAACTGGAACGGAGATTGCGAGCCAGGCCTTCTCATCCAACATCAGAGCCTGTCCTCACAAATGCTCTACAGAATGAATGAGCACAAATTCCCACAGAAACACTCCACAATCTTGTGGAAAGTGCTCCAAGAAGGGTGGAAGCTGTTGTAGTTGCAAAAGCGGGGACCAACTCCATATTAAAGTCCAACTGTCATTAAAGTCCCTGTTGGTGTAATGGTCAGTGTCCCAAAACTTTTGTCCACGTAAACTCAGTCTTGTCTTCGATTCAGTGAATCAGTTCATTAGAGTCGATTCATGGTCGAGTCTGTCTCCGCTGTTGCTGTTCAGCTCCTCGGTCCTGCTCTCAGGAGTTCTGTGTCATGAAGCTGACAGAGAGTAGCCTGGTTTCTCTGAAATTGAGTTAAGTCTCGGGTTTCGCTCAACTGGACTCCTTTTTTTTGGCCTTACCTGTGGACTATGATCTCCTGGGAAGTCTCTGTGCGAGGCAGAGCTGTCATGTTTATTATTTAAGCTCCTGAAGAGCTCGAATAAGTGTATCTGTTAACATGAACACCATCGGAGTTTCCTTTCTGGACCCTCTGGAGGACTATGAGATCATCCACAGGATTGGGAGCGGAACATACGGGGATGTTTTCAAGGTGAGAACTGAACTGTGATTTTTTTTTAACGTGTAACCTGTCCACACAAGATATGAGCATGGGGGGGTGGGGGCGATGTTTGTAGGGGAGATGTTTGGTGGGGGTGCTTGGAGGGGAGATGCTTAAGGGGAGTGTTTTGGAGGGAGGGTGTTTAGGGGGTGTTTGGAGAGGGTTGTTTGGAGGGAGGGTGTTTAGGGGGTGTTTGGAGGGGAGGTGTTTGGGAGTGTTTGGACAGGGGATGTTTGGCAGGGTAGATGTTTTGGGGTGAGTTTAGAGGAGGTGTTTGGAGAGTGTTTGGAGGGGAGGTGTTTCGGGTGAGTTTTGGGGGTGGTTGGAGGGGGGATGTTTGGAGGGGGTGTTTTGGGATGGGGTATTTGGAGAGGGGGTGTTTGGGGGGAATGTTTGAATGGGGGTGTTTGGAGTGTGATGTTTAGGAGGAGTGTGTGGAGTGGGGTTGGAGAGAGGGGTTTTGGAGGGTGTTTGGAGGGGGGGGTTTGGAGGAGAAGTGTTTGTGGAGGGGGTGTTTGGTTGTGTTGTGGCTGGACAAATTCAAAAGATTTTCATTCATGTTGATTCATGCATTTTTTTTGTCCTTATTTTCTCCTCTGTGTGTTACTTATTTGGAACGTTTTTTTTAAATTGATTTAGCATAGCAGGATTGTTTATTGTGTATTAAAATCCAGAGAGCTGTTGTGTTCCCTTCACAATGTTAAAGGCAGTCATTTCAGTCGTCACTTACATTACGTAAGATTTCTTTTTTAGGAGCTAAAATATACCCCAGAACACAGCAAGCTCCTCCTCCGTGGGTTCTTTGGCTATAGACTCTGATCCTAATCCACTTTTCCTCTAGCTGGAAACATATCATTCCAGAGTAAAAGTGTCTTCTGGAGTTTGTTCCAGCATCTGTGTCCTCTAACCTCACTGGAGCTAAATTTCTGCCTTTACTATCAGGACTCTGGCAGTGTCACCACTGACCAGCAGGCCTGTCACTGTTAACACTGTTAGTGAACGAGTAAATTGTCCACTAATTCTTGATTTATTAAGGAATTTTTGAAATGCATAGCACCTTAAAATTCTTGAAAATCTAAATATAAAAGGACTACATGGCTAAAAAAAAATAGAGCCAAACGAACACACCTGTTTAAATGTGCTTTTAGCTTCATGGTATTTAAAATAGAAGAAAATATAAAAAGTACTATGTGACTAAAAGTGCATTTATATGGGTTTGTTCATTAGGCTCTTTTATATTTAGATTTGGCTGTGTTTTGAAAATTGCCTACGATTACCTACGATTCCTTCTTCTAGAAGAACAAAAATATGGATTATTATTATTCTAATGTAAACTGACGGCAGTGTTCTGTTCATTTTAAGATGTGGCAGCCCTGTGCCAAGCCAGTAAATAAACAGAGAATGGTTCAACAGGACCATCATTCTTTGCTCATTAACTGATTAAGAAACTGAAGTTCATAAACTGAAGTCAGTCTGTGGTGAATCGCATGCAGGAAAGGCTCAAAATCCTCGTGTTCGTCACAAAGTAGCAGAGAGCGAGGGCAGACAGGTGTGGCCTCCACATTCCATGAGTAGTGTGTGTCCACTGTGGGGTCTTACGCTATTGTGTAGCAGGAGTGCAATGACACATGCCTCTTTTTTAGATTAGATATTTGATTTGTGCTAAAATGTTACAATTAGTTATGTAGAACTCCTTTTATTCTCAGTTAGGTGTTTGGGTCAGAAAACAGCAAATTGTATTTCAAAACAAAATGTTGCAAAGTAACAAGTAAAATTGTCACCTGAGTTGTAAACAACTGAATTGAGCAGAGTACTAAACCACCTTCTGTATGAAGCAGTTCATTGTTTATATCTCCATCACTGTTTTATAAGGGTCTATGATTTTTTGTAGTCTTTAATTATGTAGCATGCCTCCATTTTTGAGTGTCAATATCAATGTGACAAAAGCATAGTTAAAATGTGTAAGAATCCCAAGCTCTGTCTGAAACAAGTCTGACACTAAGCATTACAATTTTTTCACATCCGAATTAATTTATTGATGAATTGATCACTGGCAGCGGCATCCACAGATGACGGCGAATGAGTCCTTGAATGAGACTGAGAGGCGCCGTGGCGATACACGATATACCTGATAAATTTTATACTGTAGTGAAGTTGTTACACCCTCAGAACACAAACGCATCTTTGTGCAGGTCCATACTGTCACAGTTATGCAGGCCTGCACAGCTGACTCTATCATAACGGAGTGGGTGAGCCAACAAGCCTTTGTTGCTTCTTACAATAGACAAAGGCGTCCTTTCGCACCCTTCTGGCTGTCTCAGCTTTGGGTCAAAAGTCCCTTAAAATCTGAAAGTTCCCGAAGAACCTGAATCTTCACCAGATTTCCAAAGGAAAGATCTCGTTTGTATGTTGGACGGGGGAGTGGAGGCCTAAGAAAAACTTCTGGACTGTTGATCAAAGTGTGAGTGATTTCCTGTCCAGGCTATTGTCCCGAAAACGCAACAACGTTATTTCAGGTTGCGCTGTGAAACCGTTAAGAGCCACTGCACTGTCGCTTCAGTCATAGCAGGAAGTCCACTGGCATGCCAGGAAAAACAACAGGAAGACAGCTCAGCTAAGTTCCAGGTTTTGTCCAGGAATGGTTGGTTTTCTGTGTTTATCACCAAATAGAAAGAAAACATGAAGGCCATTATTGCCAACAGCTGTTTACATAGTGTTCCAGAAATAAAGGTCCATGACATATGGCCCTTATTTTTTTTCTTTTTTAAATTGAATGACACAACCAGGTGCCATGTTACATCCAAAATAAAGATATTCCATCACTCTTACCTGAGTTCTGAGCTGAGAGTCAATAATTTTTAACAAATCAATATGCTAGTTACTTTGATTTTGCTCATTATTTATTTTTCTCATTCAATGAGAGATGGGCAAGGTGTCTAAAATAAAGTTAATAAAAATGATTTTTTTTTTTCAATATGATATCACAGTATTGGTTTGACGAATAGAGCCAGACAAAACGAAACAGAATGATGTGTTTTTGTAATTGAATCATCAATAATTTTGTATCCATCTTTTTAACAGTCTGTTAAATCTAATGCAACAGCACTACTGATACTCTCTTTAAGTACAAAAAGGGAATAAAAGTTCATATTTTTGACGCAGTATCAAAGGTATTTTCGCTTATACCTCTAAATACTTCTGCACGTCTTGAGTACTGACTGATATTATCAGTCAACCGATATATCAGAAGATTTTTCTGTTTTGAGCTGAAGGAAACATGTGAAACAATGAACTGTAACAGCGATGGTTATGGGGTACAGAAATATATCCATATCCTTATCGTATTCTTATCATGTGGGTGGTAGGAGCCTAGTGGGTAAAACACTTGCCTGTGAACCCGATGACCACAACGTTGTAGGTTTAAACCCCCCCACCGTCACCCATTGCGTCCTTGACCAAGACACGTAACCCTCATTCGCTCCAGGGGGACTGTCCCTGTAACTAATGATTGTAAGTCGCCCTGGGTAAGAGGCCCTGGGCCAAATGCCACTTTATCCTGTGAATTTTGAGTTTTGTTTTCTTCTAGGCAAGAAATATCAAGTCTTCGGAGATGGCAGCTATTAAGATCGTTAAACTGGATCCTGGTAGGTGAATAAGGTCTCTTTAGCAACCCTGATCTTTTACCTATCTCATATACTCTGAAGTTACTAATCAGGCACATCAGTTTCATAGTCACATCTGCTGTGTTGTTGATGGTTGCTGTGTAGCGGAGGACTGGAGTTACAGCTGTACAGAATGTTGGCAAAAATGACTAATTAAACCTAATTAGATATTAAATTGCATCCTCAGCTTTTGTCAAAAGATTTAAACTGGGGCAGCTGGTGGCCTAGTGGTTAGGGAGTCCCTGAAATTGGAAGGCTGTGGGTTCGAATTCCAGGACTGCTAGTGGCACCACTGAGGTACCCTTGAGCAAGATATCGTCCCCAACACACTGCTCCCCGGGCAACATGCCGGTGGCTGCCCACTGCTTCAATTGGTGAAAGAATTTCATAATGTTCACACTGTATGCTGTGATGTGCTGTTTTCACACACAAGGACCACCTTACTCTTACTTTATGTTAGCAATATTGTTTACATGAAAAATGCAGATGAAAGCTGTGGAAAAGTAATTTGTCTAAAATAATTGTAATGAAAGTTGACATAACCTAAGCAAAAACTCATGCTGGAAACTATTTTTTGACAAAAATAATGTATTTCTACAAACATTTAGCATCACATGGCACATTTTCCTCACATTCCTCTTACAACACAAAGAAGGTGGCCAGGGGAAGAAAGGGTACACACCAGCAATGTACATGAAATTATAGATGGAAATAAAATATGACAGATGCAATATGTGAACAATAAACCAAAACTTTTGCAAGAAATGGCAACATTAAGTAAAGATATTTTTGCGCTAAAAGTCAATTTGACTGAAATATAAATGCCTTGAAATGAATAACATTTCAAAATTTCTCAATTTTGAGAATTCCTGGTTGGGTTTGACAGGATTTTTGCCAGTCTTCTGTAAAGCTTATGCAACCTTGCAGAAAAGAATGCGCTTGTAGGCTTGGACACGTCAATAACAGATAAGACCAGACCTTTTTGATTTAAGCAGGATCTACATACAAAAGCAAGAGTATCACACTAGTGTCCAGACACTGTAGGATACATAGCTGTAAAACATACGTACTGTATAGGGTTTATAAGACACAGACTGATACTGCTAACTGTAGAAGTGCTGTAATGTAACATGTTTTGTTCCTTACAGGAGACGACATCTCATCTATCCAGCAGGAGATCACCACCATGAAGGAGTGCAAGCATAAAAACATTGTGGCCTATTATGGCAGCTACCACAGGTAGAGTTATACAGGCTTTGTCGTGTTTGGGCTGATGTCCCAGCAGATGTCTGGGCAAAGGAAGACACATTCCAGTAATGAAGACATTACTCACACACACACACACACACACACACACACACACACACACGTGTGTGTATGTGTGTGAATTAAACTGTAAGAACATATTCGTTTATTGCAGTGAGGTCTAGCAAAGGGAAACACTGTACTGCTTCCACAGCCATCAAGTC
>JBBIGA010000011.1:6216734-6226943 GCA_037576975.1 Alestes dentex
ACCTTATTATACTCTTAGCAAAAAGTAGTTTATTCAAGTGTACTACGAGTATACTTATTTTATACTAAAACTGAGGCAGTATACTTGAGGTTTACTTTTTATGTAATATATTTACTTTGTACTATATACTTTATGTACTATATACTTTATACTTTAGAATAGAATAGTGAAGTATACCTGACTTATACTGACAAGTATAAGGAAAGTCAATAAAGTATACTTTTGTAAACTTAAAATGACATCATAAAGTATACTTTTGTGAACTTAAAAATGTTCCAATTTAGTCCGAAGAAGCAATAAATTAGTATACTTTCTAGTACACTACAAGAACATGGTCCATATACTTGCTATACTTATACTCAAGCATACTTAATAAAATGAGGTAAACTACTTTTGCTAAGGGTAGGCTTGTCATAAACTGTAGAAGAGAAAATAAAACCGGTCTCCAAATTACTTGCTCTTGCACGGACACCATTCTAAGAAATATCGGTATCGGTACTGGCTATTGGCATGTACACAAATAAAAACACTCGTATCGGTTTGTAAAAAACGGTATCGTTGCATCCCTAGTTTCAATAATGAAAAATAAACTATTTATAGACTATTTTGTCTCAATGTATTGATTTTTTCAAGATTGCTAATCGTCATGAACAGCTTTTTGCGTGATCTGACTGCCAAACTGGTGTTTTCATTTGTTCTGTCCTTTAGGACGCAGCAGCGGACTCTGATTAGAACGATGTAATCTAAGGAACTTTCTACGCTTCTGACTCCAGAGGATTAAGAACAAAAGCCTCATGGGACTCTTTCATGCAACATGGTAATTTGGAAGTCAAAAGATTCAGTCTTGGCCAATAAAAGTGCCAAAAGCATTCATGAGCTTAAGCTGAGAGACTGGGCAGATGAATGAATGGAGGCGAGTTCTGAATGGAAGCGGTTGTCTTCGCTAATAAAACACCACCTCTAATCAACTTTCAAAAGGAAACGCTGCCAGGCAGCACCGTTCAGAAAATCATATCACTAAACACGGCTGGATCTGCTGACACCAAAGACTCTGAATAAACAAGAGCTGACATGAAAGAATTTAGCTCATGACGAGGCCCCAAAAAGTCGCTAATTGAAAATAAATCCCCTTCTCGTATTGTAAAAGGGGCTTAGGGGGCTTCCTCCATTCAGAAATTTAAGAGTGAGGTCCACCTTTTTGAGTCCAGAAATTCCTTTGAGCTCTGACATTCCAGAGCTGGCAAAAGGGCGGGGCACTTCGCTGTTGGCCATGTAATGAATTAACACCCTCGAGTTCACCTTTGAACCTTGTCAGACACATTCAGGGGTAGTAAACGCTAACCTGGGCTGAGTTACAGCTCCACAGACAAAATAACCCACCAGCAAACAGGCGGAACCCGCCGACACCCAGCGCGCCGGCCGACGGCCGAGGAAGGAGACGATCATTAACTACGTAACCCCATCAAACCCCCTGACTCACCAGAGACGAGTCACCTGAGCACACACAAGCTTCAGTACGACGAACTGGGCTTTCAGTACCACAAACATTTACAACTACAAACACGCACATGTTACGGAGAACCCGCTGGCGGGGGTTCCTCTCTTTCAGTAATGCTCACAGAATGCTAACAGCCTCGTTCTGGACAATCTACAGACTCTAGGATGACCTGCAGAGACCAAGTATATCATTTAAATAGTTTCCCACAGTAAAAGATCATCTGGACACAACAAAAGCGACCTTCTTAAATCAAATTACTTACTTGGCCTGAAAGAGTCACATCATGTAGTGTGCTATATATGCAGGCACGAGTCGACATGTTTTCGATGTTGTGTAACTGTTTGGCAGTCCATTTTACAGTAGACGTGGTGACCGTGCTGTATAATGGGGTCTAATGTAGTCTTTCACACTAATGACAGGTCTCCTGGTGCACTTTAGGTCTATTTTTGATGCTTGACATGCTCAGTATCTCTGGGGGATCGGAGGAAATGTTCATGGCGCTTCCAGTGAGAACAAGCTTCATTTTCAACCACACACCGCCATTGCCCAACCCCACACAATGTTCACATCCACATTTTACTTTAGCAATCTCAGATTCCAGAAATGGCAACGCAAACCCAGAGAAGAGTCACTGTCGATTAGGAAAGTGAGTAAAGCTTCAAAATGGCCCACGTGTTTCGTCTTAGCCAAGAACCCACAGACCAGCTGCTTTAATCACAATCAGATGTGAATAGTTCGGCAAACGGAAACCAAATGAAACCCAAATTCTACTCATGTCAAGATAAACAGTGCACTATTACAACGCTAACTACTACTGCCCCGACACCGACTCTGTCCGTCCTTCTGTGGGGACTCTGAAGACAGTGTTTGCTGGTCTGGAGGAGAGCCAAAGCAGTGAGGGAACGCTCCACGCTTTCTCCTCGCACTCTTTCAGTCTCAAACCCAGCCGGAGGGAGGGGAGAGGAAGACAGAGAAAGAAAGAACCCTCACGGAGCAGGACTTGGATTAGGAAACGAGGAGTTCTCCGGAGGGAAAGCCTTGACCTAGAGCTTCAGCCCAGAGCATTTTCCTCCCATGACCTCATCACATTCATCCTCCTGGAATGAACAATTGCAGCTTTGACTTTTTAAAATGTGTGGGCATGACCGTCCTCTCTCCCCGAACACAACTTTTCACCATCTGCCCATAAGCCAGCTGGGAGAGCCGCAGAACATCTGTTCCACTCCTCAGTCTCACGGAACGGAACGTCAGGCTGCTGCACGTTCTGATACCTTCTCAGACCCTCAGAACAGAGTAAACACACTACAGGCCAGAAACGTGGGTCCACCCTCAGTTTTTCTAAAATAAATAACACACTGCTCATTGGAAACACTTTAATCAAACATAACTGACTGGTTCTAAAGTTTAACAGTGTCCACCGTTAGTGCAGTTTAGTGAATGTGAAAGTTTCTGAACAAGTTTCATCTAAACTTTGAGTCTTTGTGATTGAATAATGTGTTTCTACAGAGTATAAAATACTGTAAATCAGTCAGTTACAGTTGGTTCAAGTATTTCTAGTGTTCTCTGTAATACATTTTTTATTACTATTACTTAATCCGAGGGTCCAAACGTCCAACCTGCAGTGTCTATGAACAAAAACTGAAATAAGTAACAGGCAGACATGTAGTCACTATCTAATGGTCTGAGAGATCTGAGTTCTTTCCTCTGGCACCTCCTCCCTTATGTGGAAGTTTCTGAGGCGTGGGCACCGTTCACCGTCACACCGAGACACTTCACACGGCCTCCCAGCAACAGACATGCCCGGTTTAACCTGTAACACTTGCAACAGGGATTGTGTTCAGGAGCGCCGCGGTCTACATTTCCCTTTCTGTCACTAGAACAGACAACGTTCACCTTCGGAGATTAGAAAAGGGGAAGAAGGAAAGAGAAAAAAGCGAGACAGAGAGAAGCTTGTCCAGATTAAACACTGAGCAAACAGAGAGGTTTTATTTGGAGAGGGCAGGCGGGGGAGGCGGAGGGAGGTGCGCATTACAATGGAGGAATGTGAGGAATGCACTGGAACATCTCGTCAGAGAGGAGCTGATAGCCCTTTACTAAACGCCAAGGATGAGAGAGACCTTCTGATGGGGGGATTAGGGAAAGAAAATGACTCCTCCCCCTCTCCCCCCCCCTCTCCCCCACAGGGCTCGACCGCTCTTCCGGCTCCTGCCCGGCATTCGCCACCTCACGTGGCAGAATGGTCACTTTACACTTTACGCTTCCATCAGCAGGTGTAAAAGCTAAATTACCTGCAGAGAGGTCAAAAGCCAATCTAGGATAATCAATTACCATCTTAATAGCCCACATAATTAAACAGCCTAATGAAAATCGTCTGTTTAAGACAAACTGATGGTGGGAAGTTGCATGTTCTCTTAGACACACGAGCAAATCCCCCTTCCCACATCTGTAACTCAGAGTTTTCACACATTCGTCCTCTTAAGTGATCTCTACTCAGCCCAAACACCGGCGTCTGTCCACGGCCTCGTACTCGTTCTCTGGTGAGAGGTCACCGCCGTTAGGGTGTAGGGCCCCCAGGGGTGGGACTGGGGCCCCCAGGGGCGGGAGTGGGGACCCCAGATTGGTTTTCTGTGTAGGTCAGATAAGTCTGGCAAACACGAAGAGAGGGAAGACGAAAGACAGAAGGAAGGGAAAGAAGGGAAGACTGCTGTGATTAAGCCAAACGCCTGGAGCCTGTAACTCGTTACAGAGGAGACCGTCTGAAAGCAGCGATGCGAGAAGCAATAATGGCCAGGGGTGACAGATTAAGAGTCAGGAGTAAACAGCTCTTGAGAAGATGTAACACGAGAACCAAGGAAATGAACCAACCCACAACCCCGAATTTCACCAAGCGCAATTAAACGCCAAACCACCACACGAACACGAAACAGACCCCGAGCAAGCCGAAGAATTCAAGTCATTAAAAAAATGTCACCAAAGTGATCCAGGGCGAGTTTGGGGTGAAGAGTTTCTCACAGTCTGAGCACAGCATGAGGCGGACGGGACATAAAGAACCGGTTCATTAACATTGATAGCCGGCCACCTAAGAAGTGGAGGGTCCACCGGTGGGTGTTAAAGCTGAGGGTAAACGTCACAAAAGCCCACCCTGAGAGCTCAGAGGAAGTAAAACACACTGCAAACAACTGGGGGCTTTAACGGCGTCTTAACGTGAGAATCGGCCAGTGGTTCCTTTAACTCATTTTTATCTTGGCAGTACTTTTTAAAGGAAGGAATTAGGATAAAGTCACTAACGAGTCCAGCTCTGATAAAGCTTGGCAGCATCACAAGAACTGAAACTTGCAATAATTCACAGCTTGTTTTCTCTACGGTAGCTTTATCACCGTGTCAAAATTGGTTCCAGATTCCTGCAAGCAGAAGAAACCTCGGGAACACCCACAAAAACGAGCCCAGAACACAACAACAGGGTTTAAATCTGCTACTGCAGCAACAGACCCAACAGATAACACTGATCACGAAGAAACGCAGCAGAACTCAAACTGAGAGAATAAAGATACTGTTGACCCTGTATGTCAGTGCAAAAAAAGCTGCAAAATTCTACATAAACATGTTTCAGCAACACAAAAGACTAAAGCAGGAAACCACTTAGCACTTATCCACTGGGTTTACATCCTTTTTATTATGTGCATTATCTTATTATAATGTATAGTATATTTAATATATATACACCATATTAAATATCACAACTTATATCATCACATCTACTCCTGATCAATATTACTGATCTACTCCTGATCAATATTACTGATCTACTCCTGATCAATATTACAGCAGTAACAGACTCCTCTCCACTGTTAGTGTTACAGTAATTCACTGAACTGTAAGTTATTGATCTACAGTATTTATAGCCAGTATTAGTGTTTACAGTTTAGTGTATTTCATACTGAGTGCTTGTTAGTGTTTATTGGATTATATATTAATATTGTTCTTGTCTCTGTTCAGTCAATTTCCTCCAGGATCAATAAAGTTTTCAGGTTCTGATATGATGCGTATTTAACATTCATCCAAACCCACCTGCTTTTTTTCCACCCAACAACGAACTACAAACAAGAAAAATAAACTCTGACTTTGTTAACATTGTTTGTCTTAAAATAAGATCAACTTGGCTCTGAAGCTACAACTGAATTGTCCGTTCATTCAGTCCAAGTTGCCTAAAAAGGGGTTCTGAAGGTTCTGCATGCTTCAGGCAGTTGGAAGCTCAGACACATTCGGAGCTACGGAGACACACCGCCGTCTCTGAGGAACCACATCAGAGAGGCGGCGCAGACGAGGCTTTGTGGTGGACCAGTCATAACAACGGGGTCCGGGCCTGGTGCGCTCCACACATGCCGGCGGCCTGGTGAGCCTCAGACAGGCCGCGGAGCTCCACGCCGGCGAGTCTGGTCTCGTTCCATCTCCAGGTATAAATAGGCAACAAGAGTTTGTGTGTTAGTTTATCAGCTCTGTCGAACGTAATGAAAAGATTCCCGACGTGCGGCCCTCGTGTCCACATGTGACTCTGCTTTACTCTGGTGTCTATTTCTCACCCGGTACTGATTTAGCCACAGTGAACTTTTCACCAGAACCCTCCAAATGTTTACAATGGACCCCATGTGCTCTGTGCTCGGGCTAATCGTATCTGGTTTTAATTTTAAACCAAGTCCTGGGAAAACTATTCATGCGCCGTAACGACCTCAGTCTAAAATCTCACTCGGCTCGGCGAGTGTTTGAAGTTCTGTGGAGACTCAGGTCTCGGTCCACTGCTTTAATGTACAGGGCACCTTAAACAATGATTGATGGAAAAAAAAAATTATCCGTCAGATATGGAGCCTCCTTCTCGACTGCATTCCAGCAGGCCTGCGCTTGTGCACAGCGTTAATGATAAACTCGATCACACCCACAGCGTCACATCAGCAGAATCTGTGCCAGGCCGACGCTCTCCTGTCCCACAATCACTCAGCTGTTCATTAACCTGCGGCTCCTGCGGCATGTGGGCCCGATCCAAACACCGCGCCGCCCGCCGGGCACAGCACCTGAACTCGCTTACACTGCTCTGTGCCGGAAGTAAATACATTCACAGGACTGCACCAAATAAACTAACTCTCTGTCTCTCTCTCTCTACGTCTCTGTGACTCTCTCTCTCTCTCTACGTCTCTGTTACTCTCTCTCTCTCTATGTCTCTGTCTGAAAGGAAGGTTTTCCTCTCACCCTGAAGGACGAATATTTTAACACGGACGCTAAACATGAAACAGCTGCATAAACAGCCAGTGACGTCGTGACAAACTTCACATTGGGACCTGCCCCTCAAATAGCCCTCAGCCCTGAGGGGGTGTGTGTGTGTGTGTGTGTGTGTGTGTGTGTGCGCGTGTGTGTGTGTGGGGAGGGGGGGTATTTTAAGTGCCGACTGTGATGGGGGAGGGAACTTCACTGTTCCTGAGTGGAAGAAACATCCTCCACTTCACACACAACACTACTAAACCTTCAGTTCAACAGTCATACTTTTTTGGACAAGATAAGAAATTTGGAAGGTCTTCAACAGGATGCAACTATGGAACACAATTTCCACTTAAAGCAAGTGTTTAAAGAGCAGAGGAACTACACGAGGTTTGCACTTAGAGCTCATGAAGGTCTCCTCCCTGCTGGTGTTAAAGTGTTCTGGTGGGAACAGCAGCAGGGAGATCAGTTCTGCACTAATTCAGTCCACATGCTGGACTAAATTCCCATAATTATCTGTTAACAGGCTCCTCTGCAGCCCTGCTCTGAGATCAGCTGCTTTCCGTGTCTTTGCTCCCTCCCTGTACTGATAAAGGGGGTCGGCCCTCTCAAACAGGCTAAAATTACACGGCAAGCATCTGCACGTCATCGTCCCGCCGCCCCTTCCAGCCCCGAGGAACCGGGCCGCGTCCGCCAGCCCCGAGGAACCGGGCCGCGTCCGCCAGCCCCGAGGAACCGGGCCGCGTCCGCCTGTGCAGGAAGTGATTCTCCATCACTTCCTGCACAGCTCAACAGGTCACACTAGTGACGCTCGGGTCACTGCTATTACGGACCCACAGAAGAGAACCCAACCTGTCTGACCACGTGATCTCTGCCACTGCCAGGCATCTGCAGATTCCCTCTGAGTATATCAATATACACCCAGACACACAAGCATTTGACCATTTTTTATAGGTTCTGCTGCTTCTGCTTCCTTTTCTTGTTCTGGTCGCTTTGTTGTAAATTTCCTGTCTGCGGGACTAATCAAGGGTTCTTTTATCTTACAGCTGGAACGCTGCTTTGTCGTGTTTTGACCTGACCGACCCGGGAGTCCAGAAAAATTCTAATAATCTGGCCCAAACTCACCAAACCCACAGACCCATCATTATCCCTCACACTTGCTTTTGGAAGACATTTTCCAGCCCTGGAGCTGAGAGACCTTTCCCCCGCCCAGAGCTCAGCAATGCCTGGGACCACGGTCTCATCAGTTCTGGGACAAGGGAGGAACTGGAGTGACATTATGAACCAGCGATTAGTGCTTCTGTGCAACCCCTTCCCTCGTTTTGACCTCTAACTCTTGTTTTCGTGTCGCTTTGCCCCTTGGAACTGAGTTACTGAATTATTGGTTGAAATCTTCTAGAACCTGATGGGTCATCAGTGTTCATCAATGTCTTTTACGTAAACAGTTTTTGTCAGACGTTTCCAAATTGCTGTCCACAGATATGATGATTGCTTTAGCATGGGCAAAAGCAATCGTCATAGCTGAGATTAATCACATAAATGACATTAGTGGAGAGGTTAAAGTCCAACATCTTCACTGCCGGACTGTAGTTAAATTTAGAGCTTCACTGACCATCAAAGGGAGGGTAAATGTAAAATGAAAACAGGTCAAACCGCAGCAATGCAAACTGGAGGAAGAAAACTTGGGAGGAACCAAGAGGGGAACCCATCCTCCTCCGGTCGACCTGGACGGAGAGAAAGTCTCTATGGAAATAAATCAGAATGGAAGGCCTTTGGTACAGACTTAATCACTGTTGGACAGACTGGGCGTCTATGACTAACAGAGCTGGTATAGTTAAAAGTCAGTAGAGGTAGTTTTTGCTAGAAGAGTAGAGTATCTAGTCCACAGCAACAGGAAAAACGATCTCTGCTGGAGCGAACACTCTGGAGTGTGCCTCTACAAAAATATCCCCTTTTAGAGAGACATGCAGCCCCAACACTGCCCTAAAATGCATTTCTGGTTCAAAATTCCTGTCATTTTAAGATTCAGAACCATTTCACCCAGCAGTTACCCTCTACTAGTTATCTTAATCTGGCATATCGGGTCACACACTCATGGCTGCTGACAGAATTTAGGACTCAAGAGAAAAACAGCAATTCAGGAAAATCTTGCCAAGTCAAAAGACGTTAATATTTAACTTGTAAGGTGCATTTTACGTAACGCTCTTTGTAAAGAAAGAGCTTTAGAATGAAACATGTGAAGATTAACGTCACTGTATCAGCACAGAATAACACAGAGTGGAACGTTTCCAGACTGAAAAGTTTGGGATGTTTGAAAGCACTGAATTAACTAGATGCATTTCTGTAAGAAAATGGAAAGTGTGATTTAATGGTTGCTATATAAGCAGTGTTTGGTTTTACAGCCAAAAAAGTGTGATTTAAAAAAAAAAACCCTTTCACTGTGAAGTCGATCTTCTGATTCAGCGCCCGCCGCCTTACTGCTGCACCACAAGGGGGCGTGCACTCGCCGACTCTTACCAAGACATTTATGGTGAAGGACGGCTGAATCCACAGCCACGTTCACAGACTGATTATTCATAATCAAACCACAACAAACACAGACACACGTTTTTATACCTGACCTGAGCTTTAGTGTATTGAAGTCTGTTTATGAGTCTGTTGTGTTTTCATCTGCGTTTGTGTTTCTCTGCATTTTGACGCTTTTTTGGCCGCCATATCCATGACGTTACAGACTCTCTCTACAATACACACACACAGATACACACACACACACACACACACACACACACACACACACACACACACACACACACACACACTAACGCTCTCTCACTCACACACACACACACACTCACACACACACACACACACACAAATATGCACACTGAGAGAAACACAGACACACACTGCTGAGCTTTATTGAAGTGGAACCGAGGGACGATCGGACCTTCAGTTCTTTAGTTACTTCATTTACATTAATTACTTAATTACTTAATTACTTAATTACTTACTGTACTGGCCTGCTGTGTTCGGGGGACGGAGCAGAGACACCACAGCCTGAGCACGGAACTCACAGGGGAGGAGACCGGAAACCAGCGGAACACCAGCGGAACACCAGCGGCATTCTCATAGAACACCAGTGGAACACCAGGGGCATTCTAATAGAACACCAGTGGAACACCAGGGGCATTCTAATAGAACACCAGCGGAACACCAGTGGACCACCAGGGGCATTCTCATAGAACACCAGTGGAACACCAGGGCCATTCTAATAGAACACCAGCGGAACACCAGGTGCATTCGAATAGAACACCAGTGGAATACCGGCAGAACACTGGGGGCGTTCTAATAGAACACCAGTGGAATATTGTCGGAACACTGGGGGCGTTCGAATAGAACACCAGTGGAATACCGGCAGAACACTGGGGGCGTTCTAATAGAACACCAGTGGAATATTGTCGGAA
>JBBIGA010000011.1:6250392-6265874 GCA_037576975.1 Alestes dentex
CCCTCATAAAGCAGAATGAGGTGCTTGTGTAGGAATTTAACAGACACTGGAGTGGAATGGTTTCACACTCATAGAGATGCTGATTTAAACATAAATTGCAGTGGTTTCTTATGGACATGACTTTAACACATGGTTAAAGTCATGTCCAGCGCATCAGTGTGAATTTCACCCCGTCATGCATCCTCAGGTAACCCACTTGTACCCAGCAGTCAACATGAGGTCAGAGAGAACATGAACAATCAGACCAGGCTTCCACAGAGTCATGGTCCAGATCTGAAGTTCATGTTCTCACTGTAAGCCACAGGGGTCTGCATGAAGAATCGTGTAATAACCAGAATAGCCACTAGAGGGCAGCAGCTGCCTGTTCACTGCACTAAAGCACTGGATCTTTATTTCAACACTGCAAACAGTGGAACAGGACAGAATTTAATGTTGTGTTTTTAAGATTTTGATTGATAAAATATCACTTTTGTTCATCTGAAATATAACTTTTCATTCACTTTGTTTTTTATGCTGATCTGATCAAACATTTCTTTTATTGTGTATAGCGAATGTTTGTGAACTTTATTGTCAGTCACACAACACAGAGGAACTTGCAGAACCCTCTAATTCACCAAACGGTTCAGATTCTGGGGGCCACTCACAGCAATCTTCAAGAACAGGCTATAAAATCGTGTCTATTAGAAAGATACTCAAATACAAATGTAGGAAAATGTTGTTGCTGTGGTTTTTAACCCTGAAATGATTAACTTTAGTGTTTATAACGCTGCAGCCCTAATTTGCCTCAAGGTGGCGCCGTACTGCACTGATTCACTGACTTAAAGGCTGTAATTAAGCAGAAAGCCTGATAGACCTTCATAACTTCATCATTTTGCATTGGGTGTTTGGAGTCCCTGTAGTTTGGAGAACAGTGAGATTTTACCTGTTTCCTAAACACAAGAGGAGGTTCAGGTTCGGGTTCTAGATTCATCAGTGTGGTGAACGGCGCCACCCAGTAAACCCATCCACAGTCCAGGGTCTACCCACGAGTTAGCAGGTATGGCCTGAGAGTAATAACAAAGTATTTCGTTTTGTTTATTGTTAACTTGTACTTTGGATTAATCCCACAATCCTGATGAATTTTTGACTCTTTCAGTTTTCTGGTTCATTCGACATCTTTCGAGTTTAGTTTTCAGATCTCTTTCAGATCTCTTTCCCCCATCGGGAAACGACTTTGCTCTCAATGTGATGTTCTCAAGGCACATCACTCCATTCACCAATATCTAACATTAACCTCAGGTTGCATATGTAAATTACAATAATGACGTCAAATTCATCCTTCTGACATCTTTCTGGATCCGTTTCACGTGAATGGGCTCGTGCATAAACGAGGAGATGAACAGATCCCAAGCTGGGTGATAAGGACTGACCCCCCCTTTCCCCCCCAGTAGTGACTGGTTCCGCCGCTGGGTGAGGGACAGACGGACAGACGGACCGGAGGACCGGAGACACGCGGATGCTGCAGAGCCGAACAGTCAACAAAGGAAAAGCCTCCTCCAGTACTGGGACTGGAACTGGTGGGGGAGGGAGTGGAGCATTGGGAGGACTGGGGGAGGACTGGGGGAGGAGGGGGTGTCAGGAAGACGGAAATGTCCTTCTCCTCGGGGTTTCGGTTCGTGGTGTTTGATTGAACGCGGCCCGCGGCGCGAGGCGGGAGCAGGCCGGACCGGCGCGCAGTGCCCGGATGTTGATCTGCCTCCTGTAATTTCATAATCGGAGGAATATCGGGACACCTGTCTCAGGTGAGTCACACTCCAGCCGCGTGCAGGAGCCGCGCGAGCTCCGAGACCGGGCACGAGCTTAATGTGTAGATGTTTTGTTTATTTATGAATTTATTTATTTATTAATTTTGCAGACACGCGAAAATATGAATCGTTACTGGCTCTAAACGCAACAGGTCGTGTGTGCGGTGGGTTCAGATCCGAACCGCCCGGTCCGGAGCCGCAGGAGGTCTGAGATGGCCCGGGCGGTTCGGACGGGTCTGCAGCGTTAAGGGGGGGCGGTTGGGGGAAGGGGGGGGAGAATGCATCATGAAAAACAGCCTGAAGGACTGAAGGTCCTGTGTTTGGTCTGGAGGATTTTCACGGGGGTGGGTGGTTGAAGCCTCGTGCTGCGGAAGGAGACAGTAATGTCGTCTTTACTGATGAACGGTTCCGACCCAGAGACTCCAGCACCTCCAGCACCGACCCGGGCTCATTTAGCTCATTAAGGGAACGGAATGCACGTGAGGAGAATTTTAATACATTATCTAATGATGCATCAATCGTGTGTGTGTATTACACTATTTCATTTCAGATGTTTGCGGGACACCTGGTGTTATCTGAAAAAACATCTTTGGAAGGAAAAGCGTCTTAAATGTAATGATTATATGTAATAAGTGTCATTATCAGAGAAAACTGTTAAGGGGGGGTTTACCAAATCCTCATAAATTTTGCATTTAAAAAAATCTGCTTTCTACTTTTTCAATAATTTGTTATACTGTCGAAAAAGTTGTTAAAAAAATGAAAATAATGTAAAATGGAAGCTTTCCACTAGATTTCCAGACTTACTGAAAGTACCAGCTGGTTAAAGCAGTAAACTCGACTTCACTCTTCACCAGACTGAAAACGAAACCATGGAGGTCTGGCGAATACTTCTGCTTTTTCTTGAAACACTGTGTCAAAACCCGAGAAAACCCGAGGTCCAGACGCTGAAACTCCTCCCCTGATTCAGTTCCAGCTGCCTGAGCAGCTCCTCAGAGAAACTGGGTCGTTTGAACAGAATCTCGGGGAGGATTTTTCCACCTCTTTCACAAACACACAATCCAGAGCAGCACATCTGGATTCGATTTTTTTAGCCTTCACTCCCAAGTTTAGCATTTTAAAACTCTATAAAAGGTCTTGTTTTCATCACATCTGGTCAATCATCTGAAATGCTGACTTTTCACAAATAAATGTGTACAAACTAATACATGGTAGCATCCCGAAAGATCCCAGTTTCATATGCAGCATTAAAACCAATGACATAATCTCCATCGCTTTGGACGGGTTATTTATTCCCTGATCATCTACTGATGACAAAGGGTTTAAAACTGGAGGGGGGTCTGGGGGCACAGCTGTGGGAAAGAAAACTCAAAAGCTATAAACAGCTTTTTAAAATATGGAAACATTTAATTTACTCTCACTAGAAGAATTTCAACTTATTTATGCAATATTTTTAAGTGTTTGTTTAATACAGCAGGTGTAAACGTATCGAAAACACATTTAAGACACATCTGAGGCTCAGAACCCTTCAGGAGGAGGTCCGAGAGGCATTTGGTTCATGGTGACCCAGGAGTCTCCTTGAAAACACTGCTGGTGTAAGAGAATAAACTAAGTTGTGCAATTCTGTGCTTTCTCTTTAAATAGAAGAGAAAAATGAGGAGCAGCTATTCGATTGGTTGATTCCAGTCTGACCAGCTGGAGATCCGTTTGAGTTCCCAGTTCAAATGCATGTAGTTGAAATCTTATCTGGTTACGATCAAGATAGAAGATTAACAAAACGATTCAAGCTGGGTATCGTTTAGGTTTTAGCAATTCTGTGTCCAATTCCAATTCTGAGTCCAAAGACAAATGTTTCGATGACAAAAAATATCTTTATTTAGAACGTTCAGAAAGTCCCAACAGTAACAGGAGTGAAATTATAACTAAAACGTAGAAAAAACATAAATACGTAGATGCAGGACGTGTTCACCTAAAACACGTTCTGTAGAGTTTAGGAACCAATAAGCAGAACCAAAATCCAGAAAACAGTGGCTTCCCAGTACTGGGTATATTCTTATCAGTTCTAACTTGGAACCTACTTTCGGTTCCCAGCCCCAGAAGTGCCCAGGTGTAAACAGGGTTTCAGAGTGATGCAGGATCTTTTAACGCTCAACTCACACTGATGGCTTGTAGATACCAAACACTAAAAATCTAATTCAGATATATTTTACTACTCAGAATTCCAAACAAGCTCATGTAATTTAATTAAAAATGACTCTCTTCCCCATGGAGTAAGGTGAGAGTGAAGGGTACAATTACCAAGAAAAGGACCAGTACAATGTTCCTTTTTTTTCTAATATCTTATATATAAGATATATATAAGACACAATACTAATTCATGCTCAGTATAGATAATTATCAGTAAATCCCAACAATTAAACCTCTTTAATCATTTAATCATTAGTTTCTCATTTTCGAGGGCTATACTCTACAGCCTGCCGTTGTTATAAATTTTATAAAAAAATATCTACGTTGTCTCAAAGTTATCATTAAACATAATTTTTGTACTGAAATTTCTCTGAACGGTTGAACATTGCAGTTGTCCTTTATATCCTCAGAATGTTCCATGATAAAGGGACAATAGAAAAACTCCAGAATTGTTTGGAAACTTGTACAAAAAGGAAAACTGAAGACTGAAACGCAGGACACACATTTGACAAAAACTACCAAAACATATAGAAATAGTTACATTACATGTATTCACTGATGATCTCAGTATAAAGGTACAAACACCACATCGCCTGAAAAGTTTCAACGTTCTAAAAGGTCCTTCATGCTCACCTCATTTTTAAAAATGGTTCTCTAAAGCCTGTCCTGAGGGAACCCAGGACGGTTCACAGTTTTTCTCCTAACACTTAGATTGACCAAAAATACAGACCATAATGTTGCTGTAAAGGACCTTGATGGCACCTTTCTTTTGTTTTTGTGTTTTATTTCTACACTTCTCTTTCTCCTGGTTTTCCTCTCCGCCCCTCCTGATCTGAAATCCCATCCCTCCTCTCGGTGCTCGCGCTGAGCGAACTGCCGACCCTGTTGCCACAGCAACACATGACCGGAGACAATGAACCTCACCACAAAATCCTTAAACCTTTTCATCCACCTTTCCAGCCCCGATTCTCCCTCAGACAAACAGCCAAACGGATCCGAAGCCACACGAGTCGCTGCTGCACTGTCACAGACTGTCATATCTCGAAACCCCCCTCTAATCTACTTGTTATTCTTTGAGCGTAAACTCACTGCCTAAAAGATTTGTGCTTATTAGCATTGGGGCCACATTCCTGAGCAAAGCGTCGCGAGGTGCTGTTTGGGTGATTTAAACAAAAGGAAGAGCAAACACACACTCATTTATTCAGTCCTCGTAACAAGGACTTGGGGGGGATGCAGAAAGGCCTTCCTGTAACTCCAGACCCTCTAAAATTTAATGCGAAGGTGGACGTCCATCCCTGAGCTCAGGCCCCGGCTGTTTATGCCTCACTGCTCGACCACAAAGATCCATGGAAACAATGAAGTTGCAATTACAGCACTTCAGGTGCCTCCTCCGTTAGGCCAACGCCCCCTTTCCCACCTTATAAACACCAGTTTGGCACTTTTCTTTATCCCCCATTGTGCTTCTTCTGGGTGGTCTGCATGGTGAACTGTGAAAGATGAATGGATCGTCACAGTTGGAAGAAATTTCATCACTGCTAAAAAATTTATCTGGGATTTCAGAGGTGGGGAAATTTTTTTGCCATGTCAAAAATATGGGGAATAATGTAGTTTGGTTTATGCGGTATTTCTTGGAGTTCTCAGCACTGATTTCATGAAATTTGCTAAACTAAGACAATGGTTTTACTTGAACTGTGTTTAGGTTGTTTTTAAGCCACGTTTCATAATCAGAAACAAAATTTCTGTCAAAATGTCTTTGCTTCTTTCCTGAAAAAGATGAAAGACTCACTAAATCCTTCAAACAATTGAAATGAACTGCCCCAAACAATAATAACACCCAACTGACATGTTCCCTGTACCCTGACCTCTTTAACTGTAATTGTGTTTATCCAGAAAACTGCACAGAACATCACTGCCAAACCTTCAGTGCCTTCCAATTGCCTTTTCAAAGCATCCTTGATTTTACTGCATTCAATTCACAGTCACAGGAAGAATTTGGAAAGTTTAATATTCTTCCAGTTTACAAAAAACACATGTTTTGACACAAGCATGTTTTCATAAGCAAAATGTATGTTTAAAAATCTAAATGAACAGGGAAAGCAACAATAATAATTAATAACAACACTTTGTAGCAAGGACATACAAGCATCTTTGCATTTTTAGAAATCATTTATTTGGGCTGTAGGTTTGGGGTTGATGTCTTGGAGAAATGTCCATCTTCTCCCTTGGCCGAGGAGATAAAATTCTCCATTTTGGTACAATGCTTTATTCACATTTCCATCAATGATGTATAATGCCCTAGTACCTTTTGCAGAGAAGCAACCCTTTATCATGATGCTCCCACCTTCTTACTTCACTCTGGTCATATTGTGTGTGGGCTCTTCTTTCTCCATTCATGATGAGCTGAATTACTACCAAAGAGTTCTATTCAACCTGATATAAATAATGTCTAGAGACAATTAGTTTTGGTTCCATGTACATTCCAGTTGAATATTACCAAACCAGCTGTACTGGATAAATGTTTGAAGTCACTGGGCTTTGTGGGTTTTTCGACAGTGTTTAATAATTTTGGCCCTGAGAAATTCAGTTCCTTCTCCTTCATTTTCACTGTGAAATCATCCCAACCAGTGGCATTTTTTGAGAACTAACATGTAGAATTTTGTACTTTTGATGTTTACGTAATGTTTTGATGTGTGTTTTAATGTAGTGGCAGAATACTTCCATTTGCACCGTAGGCATATTAAATAACAAAAGGGATTTTAAAACTTGTTTCCCTTAACTGTACTTCTGTTGAGCTGATGGATGTCATGAAGGAATTAATAGCATATTAATAACAATATTAATCTGCAAACACAATTATGTATATAATATACATTCCTTTGAGTAAATGTATCTTTTGGATGTGCAAATCTGACTAGATACATTCTTAAGAATCATGTTAGGTTTAAAAAGATGAAAGAAAACTTCAAATATTATGCTTACCATGTTTTCAACATTCACCAGATTGCAGAGAAAAAAATGGTTTTCATGATGCATTCAGTACCTAGCTATCCCATGACAAACCCCTTTAAGAGTTAATAGCAATTAGTTGGAAAACTTTTTTGGCAGATTTGTTTAGACACCAAGAAGTCTCCTCACAATGGACATATAGTAATGATCTGATTAATGAAACTGTGACAGCATAAGTGTTTTAAGTGATGCCATATGTTGGGTAAAAAGGTCTCTTTTTGATTTCATAGAAGTTGGCAGTGAGGTTCCTCACATCTACAGTTACAGAGAACCTTTCTTCTTCTGCATCATCATCAACAAATCCAAAGTTTCAACTTCTCTTTACTGGATATCCATCGATAGGAGATCTCCTCAGCCTTTACATGTGCAGCTGCTCTGCCCCAGACATTCCCTGCTAGTACATTACTCTTCCTGCACCTATCACAGAATCTCAATCACCAGATATTTCAGTTTAATCCATTCTGAATATTAGAAGTACAGTACCCCTCAGTCCCTAATGGCTTCTCCAAAGTTAGCTGTGCCTGCCACAACTACAGCCTTGTCTTCATCCTCCTCCCGCTCTGCTGCTTCCTTCTGTGCCACACAGCACAATAGCAGCCTTAGTTCAGTTCCTGAGCCCCCCAGTAGCCCAGTGTCTACTTCCCTGTGCCCCAGTACAGTTCCTGCAGCCCTGGTCAGTGCCCCTGTCAACATCGCTGTAATCCTGGAGGAGCTTCGTATTTTGCAGCAAAGGCAAATACACCAGATGCAGATGACTGAGGAGATCTGCCGCCAGGTGTTGAGGCTAGGAGAGGAATCGTGTGATCTTGATTCAGCTCCACTTATTCTATCTCCACTGCCACTATGTTTGGAAAGGTCAAATCTCACATCGAGAACTTCTCGGCTTAATCAAACCCCAAACTCCACCTCTGTGACCCCTCTCTTGGCCTGTTTTTCCACCCTGCTTCCTTCACAGTCCTCAGCTAAACCTTCCAAACCTGCTCACTCCCAGTCAAATGCCCTGCATCCCCATAAGTCTCTGCATGATGGAAAAGCAACTCCAGACAACCAGACTAATAATACAAGCGCTCGCTCATTTCTGTCAACCCCAACATCGACCGCTGTGAGCTACCCACTTAGTCTATCTTTTGGCCTACCTGCTCACTACTTACATGAGAAGTCCTCTAATGCCATAACATCTGGAGCTCCTCCCCCTACTGCTGAGTCTGAGGAACCACAGCACTCGGCTCAAGGAAGTGGTGCAGCCTTGTCCTCGGGGCGTCTGCAGCATGCCTGCCGGTTTTGTGGGAAACTGTTCAGTAGTGACTCTTCCCTGCAGATACACCTGCGCTCTCACACAGGTGAAAGACCCTACCAGTGCCCTGTCTGTCTTAGCCGCTTCACTACACGAGGAAACCTCAAGGTACACTTCCTGAGACATCGAGAGCAAAACCCAGAGCTGTCATTCTCTCTGTTGCCTCCCTCGCTGTTTGTGCCTGGAGTAGGGGGAGCAATTGGAGGATCAACACAAACCCAGCTGGTTAATTCTTCTAACAGCAGTGCTCTGGAGAGGCAACAGAAACGCAGAGCAGAAGATGATTTAAGTAGTGTGAGTCTCGAGGCTTCTGCAGCAACAGCGCTGCAACAGTCCCCTCCCTCATCTCTACCCCTGCCGCCCAGTATTGATTTGGCTCTGTTGACCACCGCTCGCTCCCTTTTGCAACTCAATTGCGTTGCTGCTGCTGCTGCAGCTGCCGCAGCTGGTACCTCCATCTCCTCTAGCTCCTCGAACACACCTTCCTTGCCCTCATCTTCCCTTCTTTCTTCCACCCCCTCCTCAATTTCTACATTTCCTGGACTGTTTAAAGGAGCAAAGCAACAACGCTTTGATGAAAATACTCCTCCAGTCCCTAACTTGCTCCCTCATTCTGCTTACTCCCAACTAACCCACTTACCCAAAATCCTCTTCCCAGCTGCCTCTTCCCACCACCATCCTGCTTTTGGGCTCCTTAGATCTCCAGCTTCAACAGCATCCAACTCATCATCCAGCCAGCAACAAATTACTTTCTCCCCTGCAAGTTACCCCAAAGATTCACTCTCATCTGCCTCTTCTCTTTCTGGATCTACCCCGACCTCAGACACCTCAAAGCTGCAGAAACTAGTGGAAAAGTTAGAGAAGGAGCCTCAAACCCATTGCAACTGGCTCCCCTCCTCTGGAGGAAACACTTCTAGCAGTTGCAGCACAGTTGGACCACTGAGAACTGCCAGTACATCCACTACTTATGTTGTAACTTCACCGCCATTCTCCACCACAAATTCTCCGCCATCCTCTTTCAGCAGGGAGATGATGGCAGCCCTTGGGATGAGTTCTAAAGGAGAGAATGATTTTGTGGGGACAGTGATGCCTAATCTACACTTCATGACATCTGAGGGGTCACTTGCCACCAATCAGTGCAGCGTGTGCCTTCGAGTGCTCAGTTGTCCCCGAGCGCTACGTCTTCATCAGGCCACCCACCTAGGAGAACGTCCCTTCTCCTGTAAATTATGTGGTCGCTCCTTCTCGACCAAGGGTAGCTTGCGGGCACATCTGGCTACCCACCGTGCACGCCCACCAAACAGTCGTACCCAGAATTCCTGCCCTCTGTGTCAGAGGAAGTTCACCAACGCTGTGGTGCTGCAGCACCACATTCGGATGCACTTGGGAGGACAACTTCCAGCAAGTGGCATTGAAGATAATGAGACCTCGTCAGAGCTACCTAAACCTGACAACCCCAGTTCTGTTTCAGCTGCAGTGCCTAGTGCCGGAAATGCCCAGGAGTCTAGTTCATCCCTGAGTGCTCCAGATCCCCTCACACCCTCTGACCTAAACCCTGACCAATTTCTAATCTCCACTCTTCAGTCAACCTCATCAGACAGTGCTGATCCTCCTGTCCTTTGTTCTAGTATGTCCCCTCTTGGAGTCTCTGTCACCTCCCCTACCTCTCCTCCACCTCTCCCATCTTCAGGCCAAATAGAATCTCCTAATAATGATGAACAGTTGGCTGAACATCATGCTAAAACTGCCAACACAGTGGATAAAACCCCAGTTTTCATTGCCCCTTGTGTAGCAAACAATAGCCAGGATGGCCATGCAGTTCATGACACAGGGACACATCTGGACATCATCTCTTGTGAATCAGACCTGGAAAATTTGCCTGTCCACAGCTCATCAGCATTCTCTCACTCTCCAGTGGCCACATCATCCTCTTTGCTGGACTCTGAAAACTATTCTACTCATCCAGGATCTTTGTCAGAATTTGACCAGGATATTTTCAGTAAACCTAAATCTCTTACCCCAGACCCAAATAAAGGAAGGATAACAGGCGATGCCCCTCAAGACACAACACAGACAACCTTGGAGGCAGTTTCTGAGATGGACAGCAATTCAACAGCAATGTCATACAAAGTGGAAAAGACAAGTGAGGGGCCAGAAAAAGATTCATCTCACATGCAACCAGTGGATGCAAGGAAGGAAGCCCAGCCCAGTTTAACAGTGCAGGTTGACAGGATCAATGTTAAAGATGCTGCAGGTGCTGAAGAGCAGCCAGAATCAATGGCATCTACATCTTTGGCTCCTTCTCTTCCTCTGTCTCGTCCAGACAAAAAAACCTACTGTTGTTCTGAATGTGGCAAAGAGTACGCCAGTCGCAGTGGTTTGAAGGTAAGGCAGCTAACATAATCCAAAAATACTTAAACAAATGTCTGTTAGTTGTGAGGTTTTCTGTTTGAGCAACAGTGTTTTAGGTAGTATCAGCTTAACACTGTCTGTATAATCCACCGGTTCCCGATCCCAGTCCTGAAGACCACGTGCTCTATAAATCTAAAGACCATAATCTGTTTGGACATCAATCAAATAATTGGTGGTAAACACAATCTTTCAGATAGTGAGTTACGCCTTCTCTTTATTTATCTGGTCCTGCAGGCAGCATGAACTCACTCGACCAATCTCAGTTGGCATTGGCATGGCAACTACTAGGATAACTGATTGCATGTGTCCCTACAACTAGAACAATAATGGGAACTCAAGTTCTGGAGGGAGTCCTGCTCACTTTATCTGTTTAAAAACATCTGATTCAACTCAGTACTTAATGACCAGGTTTATGTCCAATGTCAAACAGACTAATTTGCCTCCTTCTTCATTACTTGTACTGCTGCATTTCCAAAAACTGAAACTCCGATGCAGACATTCAGCAGAGCTCTGTGTGGAGCTAGCAGCAGTGTGATACTGCTCATAAAACGTCAGCCTCTGAATGAGGTGGCAAGTTCTGCTCTAGATTTTCCTAAATGGAAAGTTGTATTTTCTTGGAAACCTAAAGCAGTTCTTGATGTCATGCAATGAAACTTTTTGGGCACTTTGCAGAACTGGGACTTTGGGAACCTATAATACAATAGCAATCCATAAGAATGTTAAAAGAAAATTTGATCAGGAGTGTGCATACTTTTGTGCTCACCTGTATGTATATGTTGTGTATGTTTGTAAATGAAATGTCATAGTAATATATGGTTAAAAAAATAAAAAACAACTCTGTCATCTATAGGGACACATGAAGCATCATGGAGTTGTCCCTCAAGCCCCTGCGAGATCAAGGGTCTCTGAAAGACACCAACCTTCACAAAATCTTCCCATCATTTCCTCCACACCTCCGGCCACCAGAGCATCAGTCAGTTTCTTGAACCAGTTTCCAGCCCACCACAGTGTCAGTCATGGAAACCTGAGAGGGAGGTCTCCAGACCGTTCTGTTAGTAATAAAGGAAAGGGGACTGAGGCCTCCTTATCAGATGAAAACGAGCAGAGTAAAGGATGAAGTACAGTGCGAGTGTTGACTGCATGAAGAAATGGAATCATATATTGAAGTGACATATGTAGCATTTATACTGTATAACCTTTGCACTTGCTTGTTTACTGTTTTGCTAGTGAATGAATTAGTCATCTAGTTAGTGTAGTACCAGGTCTCTGAGACATGACACAGTTAAGGATAATTAGTATTGAACATGTGGTGTAAACACAAAGTTAAATTCTCTGAATGGGTAAAAAATTAAATGACCAGATCTATTGTAGAGGTTATCCAAAGCTAAAACCCAAAGGATTCATTGAAAATTGTTGCATAAATTGTTGTCGCAGTAGAGAAATGCAGTTCCATCATGATATTCTTTATTTAAGCTCGGGTTTACATTAAGGGGATTCCGCATTATCAACAGAAACAATTTTTTTCAGGGGAAGTAAAAGCAAAATGATGAGAGATCATTTTAACAAAAAATCAACTAATAACTAAAACAATCCAAAATAATCAACTCAACAATAAAAATAAACTGCAAGTAACACTTAAAAATGCAAGGAGAAAGATGCTTGCAGGGCCTGAAGTGTAATAAAATCACTTAAGTGGGTTCAATTTACATTGAGTATGGATGTGATGTTTCATGACATCTGGCTGATGAAAGCCTAATGGCTAAAAAGTGACCAGTGACCATCGTCCCTGATAGAGGGACAATTAAATTTATTTACACATGCACTGTCTCTCATAATGAATCACAGAAAATACAGAGTCCACTTAAATATATCATCCCATCATTCTTGTGAACAGAGAACTGTGGCAAGAAGGGTTGTGGCGGTCTACCAGTCTGTCAAAAAGTGATGAGGACAAAATAGGCCATAAAAAATTAGTGGGGATAAAATAGTCCATAAAAATGAAGGGGACAAAAAAGTGGTGGGGACATGAGATTTTACAGCATGTAAAGTGTGCTGGAGTTTTAGGAGAAATTTTCAGCCCCTGTTGTTCGTACAGTAGCTCTCGTTTTAGTATTCAGGGCGGTGCTCAGGAGTGCCCTCTATGCGGCCTCTTCCGCGGCCTGCTAGCCTCAATTCCTTAAGATTCACGGGACAACCAATCAGAGCTGCCTGGCTAACATGGTGGAGAGGAAAATGTGAGCAGATTTTAAAAAAATATTTAAATGAACTTGTAATAAGGTTCCATTATGCATGTAATCTGAACTGAGCTGTTGTAAATAAGAAAATGAGCTCATCAAAAAAAAGTACAACCAGAACACAGGCTGCAGCACATGCATGGTGCACAATTGTGTCTTAGACACATTTAAACGAAGCACAATCAAGGTTTCTTGCCCTGCAGGTCTGGAAGATCAGACCGAGGTGTGGACTTTGAGGAGGCCAGAAAGGAAGAGCAGCCCAGCCGTGAGCTCCTCCTCCAGGAGCTGCTGGACTGGTTTAGAAATTTCACACTCAGTTTATTCACCCAGCCACAGTCTGATCTCGCGAGACGAGTCTGTTTTAGCCCGAAGCTCATGCTGAGTGTGTACAGGCCCATCAGTTAATCAGATTATCTGATTAAGTGGCCATGTTAACAGCGTACCCTAATATCCCAGATTTGTTTAAAGCCGTTATCAGAACTCTAATTTCAGAAAGATGAGCTTCCAAAGCTTCCAAAGTCTGATTTCCTGCAGTTAATATTATGTGTATGTAGTTGTACCCATTGTGAGCTAAATGTTCACACAAAAAGTCCTGGTGCTCATTTATTAGCCAGTTTAATGGGCATTTTATGAATCGTAAAATGCCCATTAAACTATAAAAGCAAATCAAGTTTTGTTTTTAAATAAAATGAATGATTACTTTGAAAGTAAGGAGCTGGATATTTAGCACCATGAATCGAGATCGAACCACAACAGCAGCATTTAAATTACAGTGCACTTACCTGGTTATTACTTACGTAACTGACTGCAAATACAAACAGACAGTGGCGAATCTTTTCACGTCAGACGTGAAATTCTTATCCAAAAAGAACCAGTAAAGGCTGTATATATACGTGAAGTAACACCCCCCTGTGGAATCTGTGAATGGTTTTGACCTCAAATTTGGCCGTTTTTCGCCCAGTAAGACTAAAACTCGCTGGACTGGAGGTGCTACAGCACACAGTCACCGAGAGTAAATGTGTTCAAGCCCTGTGAACGCTTCCGTAAACCAAGTGGCTTCAGTATCTGTGTCTTTAGAAAAGGTGGGGTCACATTAACCTGTAAATAAACTCCGTCTTGTTAGGTAGAGTTTTTCTTTTCCATTCTGTTCTGTGATAAATGATGTAATCTGTCTTGTTCTGGCCCTGGAGAAGCAGGTCAGCCGTTCGTCGTGTTTGATCACGTTAGTGTCGTGTGATCAGGTCTGAGTAGCTGCAGTGTGTTCAGTATCTGCTGTTTGTGGTGTCAGAGTAACTGAAATTAAAACACTCAGATCCGGGGAAAGAGATGGAACCGTTTCTGTGACTCTATGGAAGTTCTTTGTGATTCGGGTGTTCTCTATCTGGATGTTTGGGTTTTTTTTGTTTTTTCCTAAAATGATGTACACTCACTGGCCACTTTATTAGAAACACCTGCCCTGGACGTTGCTGGTGTAGCTCCAGATGTTGATAAACACTTCATACTGGCCCTCAAGCCCTTCACCAGTGGTCTGTTTCTGAGCTCTGAGAGTCTTGTTTGGAAATCTTTGCTCTTTCAACAGGTTTGATCTAAAAACCCAGCTGTGGCTGGTTCTCTAATACCCACAACACAAACCAGTGTCCCCACTGAGCTGAGAACAGTCCACCAGCCGGATAAAGTCTGATAGCGGCCCTTTGGTCAGAATAATGAGGTCGAAGGTGGCTGATAGACTGTACAAAACAAACAATGCAGATGTATGTGTCCATTTCAGTTCAAGATAGTGGTTTGTAATAAACTGGGTGGTGAGTGTATTTAAATGTTTTATAATATCTACAAGTAACGCTGATGTCTTAGTCCAGTTGTTTATGTACTGCCATTTCTCTACGTCTCTTAAAATAGGTGTAAATAAACAAAGAACCAAACCTTTTTCATATATCTGGTCTATTGTTTACACTGTACTTTGTTTGGTGTAAAGGGTGTTTGGGGTCGGGGTCAGGCGCTAAAGCCCCTTTTTTTCTCAAAACAAGGCGATAAATTTGATTGGTGTGAAAGTGACAGAAGCGGCAGCGGTCACTGTCTCTGGACGACCTGAACTCGAAACAAAATGCAGGAATAAAACATTCCGTTGGTCAATAATATTTTGTCAGGGTGTGATTGGATCATGAGAAGCTGATGACGGAGACCCCAGAGGCTCCGCAGAGTCTTCATTTAAAATTCAGGCTTTGCTACTTCACTCTTTTATGTTGCTCTGTATTTCTGAAGCTTTTTTGGAGCTTGATTCTGATGTCCTTGTTTAGTGTTGTTTTAAGGTCAGGTGCTGGAGTTTTAACATTCACTAACATTCACAAAATGAAGAACCTCCAAAAACAAAAGTGGAAAAAAATACAAACAAAACAATTGGATGACAAGTCTACAGGATGGAAAAGTCCTGACAGCAGAGACTATTAGTACAGAAGAAATTTTGTTATACTGTCACTGAATGGTTGATTGATGAATTAGTCCTGAGTGATCTATGTGTGTGTGTGTGTGTGTGTGTGTGTGTGTGTGTGTGTGTGTGTGTGTGTGTGTGTG
>JBBIGA010000011.1:6275014-6291463 GCA_037576975.1 Alestes dentex
CCAGTGAAGAACCAGGAGCAGATGGTTCCAGATGATCAGGCGGTGATCAGTATACTGGTGGTGCTGAATGCTGAGTGCCTGGAACTCCTTTATTTAGGCTCCTTGTGTCTTTACGCACTTTGCAGCCTGTCAGTAAAACATTTGTTCACAAATAAATAGTACTTTTAAACCAACAAGGTGATTCTAATCAAATTATAAAGAAATGAGGGATGGCATTTACAACATCCTCTTCCCTTTCAGTGATGGGCAGCACCAGTGTCAGAAAGAAAGCTCCAGCAGGTGCTGTACTGTTTAGACTTATTTCTTCAATAAAGAGTGTTTCGTTATCTTCATTGTCTTACTCACATTACCAGTGACGCAAAAACCATGGATTGTGCTTTAGCGTGACATATGATATCAGTTGCAAACTGTGACTATTAGAATTAAGCCCATTGTAGAATTAAAATCAGATCAAAACTAAAAAACCTAAAAACAAACAAAACCCACCAGTCCAGTAATGCTAATTCCTGGCAGCGCCTCTTAGCACTAACCTAACACCACTGCACATAAGATATTTTAGCTTCCCTTACAGCAAAGTTATGCCAGTAAATAGTCTGAGCTGGGACTGTGGTCATCCTCACAGAATAATTAAAAACTTTTTCGGAAGATCAGGTTAATGTCTGAATGATGCATTTCACCTCATTTAGCCGAGCAAATTCTAGTTTGCTCACACTGCCATCCTCACCCCAGCTTAGACCAACCTCAACCTCACCTTAACCTCAGATGGTCTAGATCCGGGTTTCTCATCCAATGAGCCGCGGACCACTGATGGGTTGCGAAGGCTTTTGATTGGGCCACGAATCTAAAATCGAGATAGGCCATTGGTCCGCAATTGGTTATTTAATATTCTCCCCATCACTTCTTACACAGTTCCTGGCCAGTTCAAAAGCTCTGGTACATTTTATATATTACATAGAAAAATGCCCCACTTAATATACAGCAAATCAACCCCAAAAAAATAACCTGTAGTTTCATAATTGTTTACAGCTTTTGTAAACAGGCCCTTTAACATGCTGCACATTCTAGTACTCACAGTGTGCATCTCTTTAGATTTTTATAGTCAGTATTGGATAATTGGACGCTCAGAATCAGAAGTGTTAAAGGATTTCTGTGTTTCTTCCTCCTGTGTGACCGACTGGCAGCAGATCCTGCAGTGGAGCCGAGGAGCAGAGGGGCTTCTCGGGCCAGGGTGTAGTGCAGACTGAGCTCATAAGCAAGAATATAACTAAAGAAATTCCTTCAGGCTTTGACCAATGGTCACTCAATTTAAACAGGTCTCACACAGACACTGTCTGTCCAGTACAGTGAGAATGAATGTGCTACATCAGTAACTGATGCACAGTGATTGTTTACCCTGTGGGCCCTCTAGTGGTGCACAGCCCGCCATTACTGATTACTGTGTGCAGAAACAGATCAGTGACAGAGATTTAAAAATGTATGCAGAAGTGGAGAAACATGAGGAGTGATGGTGTTCATACATGACACAATCAAGCCATTAACATGCTGCCAGATACAGAAACGCTGAGCAGGCCCATCTGGCCTCGATTTTAGATCAAGAGAGCAAGAGGAAAACATTTCAGTAGAAACAGTGACTAACACGACATGTACATTCACATCTGTGGGAAAGACGTCACCAAACATGCCTGGAAACTGGAGGAAATTGCGCATTCAGGGTGAGTCTTGTGCATTAGTGTGAAAACAACTACATGGATGGGTCGTTTATAGTAGGGCTGCAGTCCGTAACCCCCACATTACAAAGACAAATGACCATCAGAGAGTTCAGTGGTGTAATAACCAAAGGCACTGTTCTACAGACAGGTTGGAAACAGCTTGATATATGCTTTAAACCCATTTAAAGCATATCAAACACATAGAAGTTTGCATAGAGGCCAAATGTTAAAGAGGATAGAAGAGGTTATAGAAGAGTCTTCTATAAACAGTGTGTCCAGCACAGTTTGGTGATTTCCCTGCTCAAACACACCTGGATCAGCTCACCTGTTCACTGGCGGGTTTAGTTAATGTGTTTGAGGAGGGAAACTATCCGGAGTCGGGCCCCCTGTTGTACAGCGTTTCGCTTTTTAAAGATTTTAACTTTGCTGAGTTTAACATAACACAATAACACAGTCAACATTGCATGTTTCATTTTTCCCCACAGTATGTGTGGCAGAGTGCGTTCTTTGTAGAGGACGTGTGTTCGCTTTCACTTAGAAAAGCAACAAAATGTAAATTTGCCTGGGGCGCCCAGACTTTAGCACACGACTGTCCATACTGATTTACTGGTTAACAGAAATGAATGGCCTACACTGATGTCCTGTAAATTTATCAGTGTTGGTAAAAAGATTGAAATGATTGAAACAACAAATTATGTAATCCATTATTATTCCAGTGTTCCTGGATTTCTTTCTCTCTCTTGTGCCAAACTGTGGTGCTGAACACTAGTGAGTCTTGCAATTGATGTGGTTTAAAATTCTTGAAGAATATGTAATATAGCCTTGACTAATGCAACCATGCAGTTGTTCTAGATTCTGAATGTTACATTTTTCACATTCTTTACATTTAAGCAAATTTGGGACACTGACCGTGGTAACACTTTTGAACAAAAAGCTTAGTGTATTCAGGCGACTCTCGGATGGATCCAATCTGATCATCACAGGCTTCTGCACAAACTTGTGGAATCAAACTGCCGTTAAAGCAAAAGGGGTTAATTGACATCTAAGTTAATTGAAATATTTGAAAGATTTCATTTAAATCTGCTTTGCAAATTGTCCAATAATATGATTTGTAATTGAAGAAAGTGTATTAAATTGGAAAATAACTAAAAATAGGTCAGACTTTTGGACACTATTGTTATGTATGTGTGTATATGTCTGTGTATACATATGGGTATGTAGTTATGTACATGTGTATGCATATACAATACTGTATCGTTATGGTTTTCCTGCTGTGTCCCCCCATAGTGTTTTCGTAATTTTATATTTTAGATCTAGCACATTCAGAGAGATTTATACATATGTATAGGTTTAATTATAATTAATACCCCCTTTTTTACCTGTTTCGTCTCACTGCGTACTAAATAAAGCTCGACTTGACTTAAACCCACTCATCCCACCCCAGACCCCCTGGAGCACAGGGCAAGTATCTGCAACAAAATACACTTTATTTGATCGTTGATTGCGAGACAGGCCTTCTCGTCCAACATCAGTGTCTGACCTCATAAACGCTGTACAGAATGAATGAAAACAAATTCCCACAGAAACTCCACAATCTTGTGGAAAGTCTCCCAAGAAGAGTGGAAGCTGTTACAGCTGCAAAGGGGGACCGACTCCATATTAAAGTCTATGGATCAGAATGCAGTGTCGTTAAAGTCCCTGTTGGAATGGTCAGGTGTCCCAGTAGTTTTGTCCATACAGAGGATTTAAAAGTTGTGTTCGATAAATAATGTATGTAATAATTGTAGTAGTGTACGGGCTGCTCGGAGCCGGGCCGGTGTGTGCCGGAGGGTGTTAGTGAGGTCCTCGGACTGGGCAGGCTCTCCGGGAGGGGATTGGCCCGTCTGAGCTGATCCTCCGCCCCGGTCTGGCCGGACGGAAAACACCTCGGCTCTCCAGAACAAAAGCCTGAGCGGCTCTCGGCGTGGATACTCGAGGAGAACCCGGAGCTGCAGCAGGTAAACTGGAGTCCCGTTCCTCCCACAGTCCGGACTCGGACTCATATATAGAGAACTTTCAGAGGGCTCGGTTTTAATTTAGTTTTGGTTTCTCTGCTGGGGGTTAAGGGAACGGGTGGTCTCCTGGTCCAGGGTTCTGGTTGTTTTTCTCTGGTTCTGGAGTGCGTGGATCCGGGGGGTTGAGCTCAAGGGGGTCGGTCTGAGTGTGTTTTCCCGTGTTTTGGAGCGAGTGGTCGTGGGGAGCGGGTCTGAACTCCTCCTGCGCCACAATAGGGCCGGAGAGCCCCGAGGACCGGGCTGAAGTTCGGCTCGGACTCCAGCCCCCCCGGTCCGGCTTACAGAGAGACGGTCCGGTCGGAGAAACGCAACAAAAGATCGGGCTCGAGGGGGATTTAAGGTAGAACAGAACTCTGGATTAAGAAAGAACTTAAGCTCGATCAGGAGGAGGTGGAGGAAGGGGGGTATTGTTGTGGACGTTGTTGTTGTTGTTGGAGAACGGCCAGTCTCAGCCACAGCGACACACACACACACACACACACACCGAGCTAAAGCCACGACACACCTGCTCAGTGTGTAATATGGCGTGTGTATGATCTGGAGTGTGAGTGTGTGTTTGTGCAGTAAGTTTGGAACACAGACGGGGTGGAAAGTGCGTGCTCCCTAATCTCTGGCTAGTTAGCTCCTCGGGCTAGCCAGGGTGAAGCTCCTGGACACTGCAGCCTGCCGGACTCCTCACTCTTGCTTTGAACTTTATGGGAGTAAAATGAAAGGGTCTTGTCTTCTAAACTGCAGCCAGATTCTGCAGACTGTGAGGTTATTTCTGATTTGGACTGATGTAGGTCGTTTCCTGACTGTGTGTGAGTTTTGGGAGTTTCAGTGACCAGGTCCTGAGAGCTGGCTTCTGTTTCAACCAGCAGGATCTTACACTCAACAAGGAAACAGCAAACCTGTGTTCACGATTTTAGACAGAATTCACTTGTTAAGATGCAAACAAAGTCATTCACAGTGGTTTGATTGGATGATTTAACTAATTTCTTCACAGTGGTGATGGGAACCAGAAGTTGTGAGGTCTCCAGTTCAAACATTGCCAGTTGACAACTCAAAATGACCAGGGACCTGAGTTTCCATATGTAATATTGATAATAGTAAAACTGTAATAAATCGAATGTTTTTCATGTACTTCACCAATAATGACTTTTCAAAATAATAAAACTATCATGAACATGCCATGCATCCAACGATTGTTTCCCATTTATTGTAAGAACTTTGGTGGGTGACATCCGAAATGCTTGAGACGCCTGGTTCCTATAAACACTGCTGCAAACAACTGACTCCGTTTTCCTCTAGAATGTCACATTTACACATTAACCTCCTCTAAATGATTTCATTTACATCTAAACAATATTAATGATGAATAAATGTGTGTAATTCCTCTGAAAACGAAAACATTCAGGGAACATTTCCCGAACTGGTGCTGGAGTAGAGTACCCCCTGCTCTGCACATTTGTGTTTCCCTGATCCGACTAATCAGGTAATTACCCAGCCGTTCTTGTCTTGAAGTGGGTGTGTAAACACAAACATGCAGGGAGAAGGGGGAGGGTTCATACTCCAGGACCGGTTTGGGAACCACTGCTCTACATCATGGAATCAAAAATTCATTTTGACATGTTTTTACAAACCGTGTATTCAGTTAGAAGCTGCAGCCGGTATAATTCATTCATCATGGGTTCAGTGTCATGGATGTCTGGAGACGAGGCATTCCTTTGAGTTTCCTGATGCTCTTCTGCCAGATGGTTCTTGCTCAATGCTGAGGTGTCTTTCAGGTTGTTATCTTGAAACAGACTGAGCTGCCAAGTTTGCCATGGTCCTGGTGCTTCTGAAGTACACAAAGATGGCGCCTCTGGGTGAGGCTGCCATGCGCTCGGTGAAGATCACCCACTGTTTCCAAGAATGTGCACTTCCTCTCTGCATCTAATACATGGCAGTTGGATCCAAGTACATAACAAATCGGACTCCACAAAATGATTTGCACTTCCCATAAAAAAAGTCTCTTTGTCTTGTTCTGCACATGATTTCTCTGACGTGAGCAGTTTCGTACAAGCTCAGTGGAACAGTCAGTGTTGAAACATCTCCTAGTAGCCATTATCTGTGCCTGCCTTCAAGGGTGGTTAGTCAGTGCTGATGCAGATGTACTCATACTGATTGTACAGGCACCATTGACCTTCCTGGGTGCCTGTGAGTGCCAGGCTCTTCAGGCTGATGGGTCTTGGTCTTGCAAAAACCTCTGCAATGTCACTTAATTATTGTGGACATTCATTATCTTCTGTTGACCTTCATATATTACTGTAGTTAAGCTGTTTTCTGCTATCACTTGGACTGTTCCCTTACTGATGAAATGCTGAATGTGTGGCATTGTTACCTATATCAATAAAAAGCAGAGATCCTTGCCTTAAGTTTAGCTCAGAGTACAACTAACAAAAACACAAGGATTTCTACTCCCCTTGTTTTGAGGGACCGTTGAAATTTGAGATTTGTATTTCAACAGCAAACTTCAAATGTAGATAGAAGACAGCCAATGTGACGTATGATGGTTAACACACACACAATGAACTATTAAATGGTTTGTGCAAGTTAATTCAAACCCAGATAAGTGTGAAGAACCTTTTCTGTGGATGAACTGAATGTTTATTATAATTGGTAAAGTACTGAAATTAATTAACTAATTACACTTGTGTGGTGTGATTTAAATATTCCCCACAGAAATTCTCTCCAGTTTTTCCCCTCCTTTGTTCCTTATTAGTGTTGTCAGAACAAAATGTTTTACCTCCAAAGATGTAATTTTACAGGAGGGGGAAGGAACATTCTGAATTTTCAGTGTAAGCCAAGGTGAGAATTACTCTACCTTGACCTCCCATGGATTTTCTTTTTGTTTGAAAAAAAATCATGGAATTTTGCAAAATCCTGTGGCTCTGGTTTTTATTTTTAATTTTTTGAAGTTGGGCCCACAGAGCTAAATTGAATCATTTTGTGGTTCTCTGCAAGCCTCACCAATTGCTGATTTTCACTGGATTGGGTTGAAATTTGTACTAAACATCCAAAAAAACCTGCATCTTGTATTCTTATGAATTGTTGTTTTGCAGTTATTTTTACAGAAAAACAAATCTTTAATTTACGAAAATTAAATTTCTCCACTGGTTTTCAGTTCTAGTGCTTGTGCCATGCATAAGCTCACACAGGAGCACATCCTCTCAAGTTCATATAAGAAGCACCTGCACATACGTATCATGGTTTCAGAATTAAGGGAGTGCCCACAGGGGATGTGGACATTAGCTTGAGGATTATTTTTGTGAAACTGGCATTAGGAAATCAAGTACATTGTTAGTACTAATGATTTATTATGGGGAGCGTATGTTAATTTGTTGAAAAAAAAAATTCCAAAATCATTTTGGTATTTCAAAGCAGTGGTATATAGTGTGATTAAAAGGGCTGTCAAATTGTACCTTTACAGTTTTCCTTTTTGAAGTAGTCACCAGTGATGATACAGCAGCATTGAGCAATTTGCCATTATAACACCTTTTAAGTTTCTTCCTCATGTTACCCAAGAATACAAAGATACTCTTAGTGTAACAAGTCAACAGCTAGAAGCTAAAATGAGTTGTAATATGACTCTTTGTTCACGGCCACATTTTTAGAGATCTAAATATAATCGTAATAGTATGATGTTTTCTGTGGACAGATTTTTCCACCAGTGCGTGATTTAATGTTTTTGTACTTTTTAAACGCATTAACATGCCTAACACTTTTCAATTATTTTTCCTCTTTTTAGCAACCATCTCTCAGCATCCCTGATGGAAATGGACAGTGATAATGACATTAGAGTTACCTCTGCTGGAGGGTCCCTGGCAAAGAAGGGGCAAGAGAGGAAGTTTGGCAGTCCTCAGTCTCAGAGGCACCTTAACACCAATGGAAAGGAACACATGAACCCTTTGGACCACAAGGGGAAAATGACCAATGGTTCTGCAAGAGGAAGCAGTTCTGCGAGCTTCAGTACCAACAGTAACTCAGTAGTATGTCTTCCTTTGGTATCAGAGGGGCTAAAGCTTGTGTGGACCCAGTCGGATCAGACAAAAGAGTTGGACACTATCCCTGAGCTGGTACAGGCCTTCAATGTCTTCCCTTACCCAACATCCCAAGAAGTGAGCACGCTGGCTCATGTTTGCGGACTTCCGCTGGATAAAGTAAAAGTCTGGTTTATGGTGCAGCGCATAAAGTATGGAATCAGTTGGGCTTCTGAGGACATTGAAGAAACGCGCTGTAAGCTGGCTAATCCAGATCGTTTGAGTGAATGTGAGGAAAGTAAGAAGAGGAAGAGGTCTAATGACCTGGTAGAGGTGGAGGAGACTGATCATTCTGTAGATTCATTATCACACAAAAAACAAAAAAAGGAACCTCAAGAATCGGTTAAGCTTTCTCCGTCTGCTACACGTTTGACATCACCTACTTCACTTCCACAAAACTCTAATTACGATGCCCATCCTGTGGACAATGGTGCTGCAGCACCGAATGCCTCACCTAGTTCCACTGAGTCTTCTCTTGGCTCTCAGCACAGGCACGGACGATACAAAAAATCTAAAGCTCAGCTCACGGCTTTGCGCAAAAGTTTTATGCAAGAGAACTGGCCTGCTGAGACAGAACTCCGACGCCTGCAAGAGGAGACGGGTTTGACTCGCAACGAGATACGGAAATGGTTCAGCGACAGTCGGTACCAGTTACGAACTGGGCGAGGGATGCCAGGCTTAACGGCTCCTGTTTCTCAAGGAGAGCGTTCTTCTGAACCTCCACAGACCCAGCCTCTGTCTCTGGTCACTGAAAAGCAGCAGAAGGGCGTCCCAGTAAAAGGAGAAACTCGTAGTAAAAGAGCTCAGAAGAGCGGTTCACGTAATTCACATTTTTTTCAGATCTTCTTATCAAATACACTTGAAGCATTTGGAGAAGGAGAGGCAGAGCATAGTGAGGCAGGGCTAGCAAAAGAAGACCATGATGATGAGGTGGGAAGCGAACATGAAAGTGAGGCCCACGAGGCTGAGACACTGTCAGAGCCATCTGTGTCCACTTCCTCCTCTCGCTGCATCACCCCTCCGCATGTTTCCACTCAGTCGTCTCAAAAATTAATTTCCAAGTCTCCGCATGTTGCAAAAGCTGCTGGGCGTGTGAGAAAAACCAAGGAGCAGTTGGATATATTAAAAGAATATTTTCTGCGTTGCCCATGGCCAAAGAGTGAGGAGTATACAGAAGTGGTGGAACTAACAGCCTTGCCTCGTGCTGATGTTATTCAGTGGTTTGGAGATACTCGGTATGCTGTAAAAAACGGACAGCTACGCTGGGTGCATGGACGTGTCCGTGACCACATACTTGCTGAGATAGCACTACAACAAAATGGAGGTGGCGGTGCAGATGCCAGCAATTCCAGTGGAACGCCTAAGAATGAAGGGAGTCGTAAGCGCAAATCTCAGTCAAACAGTGCTTCAAAAGTACCAAAGCCAGACTCTTTTAATGTGCATCCTTTAGAGCTGTATCATCGGCAGACAGGTGCGCTACAGGAGAAAGACCTGGATGCCCTCTGCAGAAAGTCAAAGATGAGCTATCAGCAGGTGCGAGACTGGTTTGCATCCAAGGACAGTAGAACTCCAGACCTGGAGCTCAATAACGCAGATGATTGAAAAGAAAAGACTACTGGTAGTTGTTTGTTTTTAGGTCTGTACTTACTATACTGTCTTTTCTAGGCAATAATTGTATGGGGGGTGGGGGGCCCATTAATGTAGACTGGCTAAATTCCTTTCTTTTCCTTTTCCTTTTCTGTCCTTCCATTTCTATCTTAGTGGTTCTCTAAATACTATACTTGGCACTCAGTACACTGGCTGATTGTTTTTTTGGTTTTGTTGTTGTTTTTTCGCCTCCCTAGAGGCAAACTATAACTAGCTTCAACAGTAACTTATTAGAAATATATGCAAAATCTTACTCTTTTCATAGGTACTGTAGTATTTGTAAAAGATTTGTAGAGAACACTGAATGTCATTGTATAAAATTGCTGGAAGGCTTATTTAACACTGATTACACCTTCATTCACTGACTAAATCTGATTGAACTAACATCGAGTTATCTCTCTCAAGACACACTTGAATTTTGATCCAGAAGTTTACAACATTCAAGTACTCCTTATCAAAAGCACCAGTGTGAAATTACTCACATATTGTGAGTTATTTTTGTATGATACACTTCACTGTATTTATTATACACAAATGTAGTGACATATGCTATGCCAATGTCAAACACTGGAAATTAACCAGAGACAAGACTGGAATCACTAGCCTAAATATCTCTACCAAAGCAGGCAACAGCAAAAAAAAACATTGAGCCCAAATGGCAAAGTTCTCTTGAAACCAAGAAAAGGTCAGCATTTCTATACAGGACATTTTAAAGGAGCAACATGTAAGATTGACGTCAGCCATTTAGGATAAAAGTTAATTAGAGTTTTGATTTTGAGCAGGGATGTGGTCTGTGCTCCCATGCAGTTGTTACAAACCATATTTAGTTCTGACACAGGCTGGATGAATTTTGTTAAAAGATGAAACTTGGGGAAATCATGACTATACATGAGGTCTGTTTTCAGCATCAGTGGGGAATCACACCTGTAAATTCTTTTTCATCCAGGATTAGGCTTCATCTGGGTCTGGGAAACTGGTCCATAGAGATTAATTACGGTCTGCCAGCTGATTTCTAAAGATTATGAATGAAATATAAAAATCTTACATGTAGCACCTTTTAACTGTACTGAATAGTTCCTCAGTATTTTTTTGTGTTATAAGCCATAATATCCTAGAATGTGCCTTAGAATACATATCCTTTTTTTCTTCCAAAAATGTTTTTGATAAGTATTTGTGGAAAAGATGTTACGTAGATCTTGTTTTGTTAGTTAATAACTTGCTGCTTTTTTTAGTTAAATAAACTGTCCATGGCCGGTTTAAGAGTATGAGGTGGACACTTTCTATCTAAATACCTTATTCTGATTAATATACAGACTCTGATAGAAACCACTGGATTGAGTACAACATTGAATAAAATATTTTGTTTGTTAAAGTTTGTATATTGTGTCTTGAACATGAAGTTTGTATCATACTGGAACTACAGTGAATTATAGAAATGTCACTACAGTTCATTATACCTTTTGTCAGCACTGACATTTCCTTCATAACATTGCAAACCTTGGCATTAAGTTTATGAATTTATGCACTAATTCCAAAAACCAGATGTGAGATAAAACATACAAGCTACAGAATGTCAGTATGTTAATGGTTTTTGAAATAAACTAGAGAGAAGTAATTTGTACTGGACTTTATGATTTCAAATTCAGCTCAACTACCCGTTCAGCTCTTGACCGAAGATTTGATTTTGCTGTTTTCTTAAAGAAAAGGCTGGTCTAACTGCTTACTGTCTCACTTTTGTTTTGTGTTTTTTTTATTAAATCAATTTCAAAATCCAAAATATAGACCATATATTGAGAAGACAATTTGATAGTCAAACAGTAGTTAACTTTTGTTAACAGGACCTAAACCAGGCTGATTTAAACAAGTTCAAAATGTAAATCAAGCTCTGTTGCTTGCAGGATAAAGATGTCATTTATCTGCAGCTTTGGAGGAGGACGGCAGGGCTTAGGGTATCATTCGAAACAGGGCAGGATAAAATTTTAGAGAAATCATTTTCACAATACATCAGCTGACATCTAATTAAAAACAAACATTTCAGTGGTTTGAACCCTCTTCTGGAGTACCACATCGGCCAACCTGCCCTGTACCTTGTCAAGTGCCAGTGCAACAGCATTTCATTTTTTTCTGCTTGTTTTTGTGGAAAATAAGTGATGTGCATAAAAAACTGTTTTTTTATGCATCTCACTAGGAAACCACTAATAGCTTTTATTTAATGCTACACCGTGATGTGTTAGTATAACGTGCGACTACTTAGACATTCCATGGCCGGGGTGACTGAAGAGCTGGCCTGTTTAAGAGCTGGAACTGGAAAATGTTTGGGGTAATGTGGTCCGATCTAATGGGAAATAAAGAAAAATTGTTAACCTTGTGTAAATCTTTAGGTTGAGGTTCAAGGTTGATATATTTTGTTCAACATGATTTAATGTACCTCAGCGGCGTGTTAGCAGAGCTGGGTGTCCCTACGGGTGAGAGGAATTTATTACCAGCATGTATGTGCAGACTAGCCCAAAATCACTTACCATTTTAATGAATTCAGACATGTTGGCAAACTTCACATGACAAATATATAAAGGTATTTTGTCTGTCTGTGTGAATTGTTCAAAGGTCCTTTGTAATATGAGCCAGCAAAAGAGAGTATTTTTAAATATATAAACATTTTCAGTTACTGGGGAACCATACCAAATTGCAAATTTACATGTAAATATACTTGAGTTTAGCTATGACATTCTTCAAATAATTAGTCTTTAATGTGAAAAAGTGAATTGTAAGGATGCATGATGATACTGATGTCGGCAAATAATTGCTTTTAAAAATGGATGAATGCTGAGATTTTACCAGTACTTTAAACTTCAGTGTATCTGGGAGAGAAGAATGTTTAGACAATGTTGGGAAGACTGCACGTAGCTATGAAGTATGAAGCCATTTAATACTGACCCGCTTTATGTATCACTATCAAAACTGTCAATGTGTTCATGAAAAATACTGAATATCTGCAACGACCCACAGTATTGGTGCATCCCAAGTGAGAGGTGAGGTTCCTGTCAAAATATCACAGTAGACTTCTGCCTTACAAAAGTAATAATTACTCACTAAATCCATGCTCATGCAGTGAACTCAGCGAGGACACAGGGGTGGCTGGGTCTGGAGTCTATAACATTACAGAAGAAATATGCATGGGAATAAGTATGTATTGAAAAAAACGTGTTTTTACAGCAGACAGAGTTGGTTTTTAAAAATATTAACGATTGAATAACAAAATATTAAAGAAAATAAGTGGAAAATACTGCCATGATGGATCTGGAGTGTCGAAATCTCTCTGCTGTATCGCCAGAACCTGGGTGGCTGCTAAGTGAACATGAGAAAACAGGTCTGGCTTAGCATTCCAAACATGGCAGAGTAATATAAATGTCGTTTTGATAAATATAAATAAATGAAATACGACTTTGTTAATTTAATAATCTACCTTACAGATCTGGATCGAGGAGTGACTGTGAGGAAATTAATAAAGATCAGAGAGCATAAAATATAATCCAAAATTCTAATAAATAGCATTGGATCCAAAATGCAACTTTATCAGACGAATACCCAACCCCGACTGTTAAAAAAAACTCTTCATCTGCACAATCACAATTAATGAATTTTTACAATTAAGCATCCATGCTAGGTAATAAATGAAAGTTGTGGTTGAAAGTACACGTTCAGTGAGTATGATGCTTGTGCATCAGTGTGATACGTAAGAAATAACAGAAGAGCGGCTGTTCCTGAGACTGTCAATGCAGGATGTGGCCAGACTTTGCAAGAACAGTCCATCCACAACAACACAGAGGGGCACAAATGCTGTGGACGGCATTTTGCTGGCATGCTCTGGATCATTGCAAATCAGTGCAAAGTTACTCTGATTGATCACTTTCATCCTATAATGAAATATATCCTCTTCGCCATCATCCAGAGGGCACAAGAGGTCTGTATACTGCTTTAATTAGTATAAATAAGATATAAAGCATCTGCAATTTCTTTTGTAATAATGTTCTATGCTTCTTGAACAGTTCCAGAGTCTTACAGAACCTATCCCACTGAAGCTGTTCTGATGGCCAGTACGATCCTTTAGATTTTTCTTTCACCCATCTATATTTACATGGTCAAAACAATGCACATTAGGTCACTTTGTCTTTGACTACCTGGGGATGTAACAGCCACTGGTAGCGTCATTCTTTGAATGCCTCTACATATGAGAAAGAGATTAAAACCACATAACTTGCATGTTTTTTTAACAGTATAAATCAATATTAGGTATATTACATAACATAAAAGTAAGCTGAATATATACTCATGTACTGGGAATATACTGCTTTACAATATGTACAAAGGCTACAAAAAACAAAAATTGAGTTGTTTACCCATTAGCATTAAATTTCCCAGGTGATGTCTATAAGAAGAGAGATAAGAAAAGACACATTATCTGAGGAACAGTTTCGCCAAAAATAAGCAACCAATTAGTATGCTAGTAATTGAAACGTGTTAATGAGTATTTCATCTAATAAACTTGTACAGGCTGTAGTTTGTATTTACATTTTTACATGTTTAATAAGACTACTATTTGGTTGTTTAAGGATAATTTTAAGGTCTCTGGCATCAGGCAACATATTCACAATCATTTCATGTAACTGCAATCTGTGAGGTAACGTTTAAAGCATTAAATACTTTAGATGCTTAATACTATTACTCATCATTTTGTAAACAATTCTGACTGTGAGTCTCTCTAGAGTGGCTAAGTATGTATACTCAGCATTTTCATTACACAGAACTTTTTAAAAAATTGGTGGAATTTCACGCTTAGAAAATCAGGCTTAGTAACAATGCAGTAGCATAAACAACAAAATAACATTATACCAGTTTTCTGGCTCACAAACAGAGAACTGTCTCACCCTCCTCTGGGAAAGAGGTTTCTTGAGTTCGCTGTTTTCCTTCCTGAGTTCTGACACCTGCCTAAACAGAAAGACAAACACAGAAAGATGAGCAAAAATGGTCCAAATGGAATGGACTGTTTTTTTTTCTGTGGCACAAAAAGGCACAGAAAAATGCACTGATGTGTACTGAATACAACATCGAGGTTAGCAATAATGCTCACATGTTCCAAAGGAAATCTTTTTTTGATTGAATTAAATACCTTCACAATGTACTTGCTGTCCAAATTGGGAAAATATGAGCCTCTGCCTGCTAGAGTGTGAAGTCACAGAACTTCTTGTAAAGCCTCATCTCAGCCTCACCTGCCCATGTTTTTCTGCGTCCGCATAGAGGGTAAGATGACAGCAGCCAAATATAGAGATTCTTCAAGAAAACCTGCTCAAGTGTGCTCTGGAACTCAGACTAGGGCAATGATTCATCATCCAAAATGATAATGACCCAAAGCACACAGCCAAGATAACAAAGGAGTGGCTTCAGGAGCAATCTGTGAATGTCCTTTAGTGGCTCAGCCTAGACTGGAACCCAACAGAACAATGTCTGACTACTGGCGCTGCCCATCCAACCTGACTAGGTTTGAGAGGATCTGTGGGGAAGTGTGTGAGAAAATCCCCCAAAACAGGTACAGGCCAAACCTTTGCCAGCTGTGATTGCTGGCAAAGGTGCTTCAACAATATATTCAGCCATGGGTGTGAATACTTATGAAACACTGGATTAACAAGCTTTTGGCAATAGAAACATTTGTACATCTTTCTAAAAGTTTTGCCTTGCCATTAAGGGGTACTATGTGTAGATCTTTGAGGAAGAACTATACTCAAATCTACTTTAGAATAAGTCTGTAACGTAACAAAATGTGGAAGAATTGAAGAGGTGTGAAAACTTTCTGCTGGCACTGTAGCATGTCTGCAATTAAATGACCTTTCCAGCGACAGCCAGTACGTAGCCCATGATTGTTTTAGACACTGCATTGTATTGTGTTCCTCTATTTCCTTCATTTAGGAGATCAGTCTGATTTCGTATGGTGGAATACCCATTGAATGAATATATAGAGTCTGTGTATCTGTGTATATTGAATGTATGTACATATTTTTAATAGGGGTGACATGTGTGCTTATTTCACATAGAGCACTGAGGGCATTGTGACCAGCCTGTGCTGTTCTGTGTGCACAACGGTGAATATTTATGAGGTAGGAACAGTCATTCTGATGCAACTGTTGTGCAACTCCAGCCTTTCGACCCACAATCCCTCTCTCCCTCACCTCCCAGGCAAACGACCCAAGCCGTAGCTACTACACACGATGATGACCCCATTACAGCACCAGCTCAGACGTTTTCCTAAGACCTGTAATGTTTCTCAAACAATGCATTTTATGCTACTTTTACCAACCTATGAATGAATGAGTCATTAATGATAAAAGGTCACCCAACTAAATTCTGTTTGTAGCAACAAGAACTTGGGAAAGATAACTTCTTATTTATACCATTTTAGAAGACTCTGTCCAAACTCTTATCCAAAGTGATTTCTGTTCCTTAACTACAGGGGGCAGTCTTCCTGGAGCAACTTGGCATTGAGGGCCTCACTCAAGAACCCAGTGGTAGTGCTGAAAGTAGGACTCAAACCCATGACCTCTTGGTCCAGAGACAAGTATCCTACCCACTAGGCCACCACCACCTCCCCTTAGATGATTGCATTTACAGTGCTGTGAAAAAGTATTTGCCGCATTCCTGATTTCTTATTTTTTTGCATGTTTGTCACTCTTAAATATTTCAGATTATCAAACAAATTTAAATATTAGACAGAGATAACCCAAGTAAACACAAAATGCTTTTTTTAAGTGATGATTTTATTTATTAAGGAAAAACACTATCCAAATCTACATGGCCATATGTGAAAAAGTAATTGCCTCCTAAACTTAAAAACTGGTTGTGCCACCCTTAATAGCAACAACTGCAATTAAGCAGTTGCGATAACTGGGAATGAGTCTTTCACATCGCTGTGGAGGAATTTTGGCCCAC
>JBBIGA010000011.1:6431942-6436942 GCA_037576975.1 Alestes dentex
ACAGTCTAGAATTTGACTCTGCAGCACCAACAACCAGTTAATAGGAGTCAGACCTGCACTGTTACAGATTCTCATCTCAGAAAGGAAACTGGTTTTACTAACACGTGTTCATATTTACTTGTTCATTCCAAGAATAAAACTCTGAGCTTTATGAAATAAATGGATAAGTGGTAAAAACTTTTGACTGGTGGTGTATAATACAGCGTGGTGTTTCTGCTGGTACAGAGAATTGTCAAGTTTCCAGAGCACCACAGTATCAGAACATAATATGATGGTCTTGGCCTTTAGATTTATAGGCCTTAAAATGCAGCAAATGAAGTAAAAGACTTTGTTGAGACTTTTTTTTGGTTTATAATGGCAGTGAAAAGCTGGCTTCTCTGTTTCTCCCTTCGGATGCTGCACTAAGGGTGATAAATTAGCAGTGGTGCATGAATCCTCGCTGGCGCGCGACAGGCCCCGATGGGCCGGCCAGGTTGCTCGAGGTAGTGACCTGAGTGCTGGCAGGCAGGCTGGACAGGCATATGATGACGTGCCAAGAAAAGAGAGAGAGAGAGAGAGAGAGAGAGAGAGAGATATTCAGGGCTGGCCTGCCACTCTCCCAGACTCACAGAGTCTCTTGGGCAGGCTGCCGACATGTGCCCAGCACCCTTTGAATTCTGGGCCACGTTTGAAGTGTAGACAACTTATGATTTATATAAACCCTGTCCCCTTCTGCTTTGCACATGCCCCTTCTTTTCTGAGTCTCTTTCTTTCTTTCTTTCTTTCTTTCTTTCTTTCTGTCTTTCTCACCTCGCTGTTTCTCCCTCCGTGTCTCCCTTTGAAGTCAGCAGTTTGCCACGGTGCAGTGATTTACAGGTCAATACCGAGAGCTCATCTTTCAGGCTTTGATTGGAGGTATTAAGTGCAAAGTCTTCTCTCCCTCTATCTCTGCTCCTCTTACTCTCTGGCTTTCTCAAGTGGATAGACCTTTTAGCATCCTCTCCAAATGTCTATACGCAGTGGACAGTTCTCTCATGGCCTCTAGACTCCAATTCCTGGTGTAACTATCATTTCCACTGGCACAAGGAACCGAGCCATACCGTGAACAAACGTATTTCTGTTACTAAAGTGACCCAAACCCGAGCCGAACCCAAGCTGCTTGACGGCAGGGCCAAAAGTGGGCCACAGCTGAGCATCACTGCTTTGTGGTTGGTCGAAAGTTGGACTTGGAAACAGGGGTGTTTTGGGGGTTTTTTTTGTATCTCCAAAATTCGAGATACACACTAACAACTAAAAAGCTGGTGAAGTATGAACTTTACTGTTGAAGTGTAAATTGACAATTTGTCATATGTCAACTCACCACAGCACACAGTGTGAATGGTGTGAAATTCTTCCTCTGTATTTAAACCATTTTTCTCATTCACCAAGTGAAGCAGTGGGCTGCCAGGAACCTCAGAGGTGCCACTAGCAGTCCTGGGAGTTGAACCAGTGACCTTCTGGCTACAGAGCCAACTCCCTAACCACTAGGCCACCTGCTGCCCCTGTTGCGAGCACGTTAGTGATGTCTGGCGTAGGTTTTCATCACGAGGCTAAGAAAACCCCCCAAAAAGGCCTATTTTTATCTTATCCATTCACATAACATTTTTCAAATAGTCTTCTGACTATTTTGCAAAGTGTAGACATGCAGAAAGGTTCTTGTTGGAGAGCCGTGGCTTTATCCTTGCATCCCTGCCGTGCTCATCGCTGCTGTTCAGTGATCTGATCATGGGCTCATCAGGTGAATTGGAGATGCTAGGTTGCCCCAGGTGTGTGTGTTTAACAAGAATGAACATTGACGGTTTATAAAATAAACGGACAAGTGGTAAAACCTGTGGTGTGCAAAAACCCTTGACTGGTGGATAATATTTTCGGTTGTTTTGTTTTCGTTCTGAGTGGAAGAGCAGATTATTGAGCTTTAATGACACACATTTCCATGCAGTAAGTTGCAGTTGCCACCCCATGGAATGTGTTGGGTGTTCTTTGAAGTGTTTAATTGGGGAGAGCCCTTCACGTGGAGATTCGCATCACACTCCATACAGTCTAAACCCACTGTGGTTAATAATTAATGGGTGTGTTTATGCACTGCTCTTTTGTGTTGGGAGCCTTTGATAGCAAAGCCTTTGATAAAGAGAAATTTTTCTATGGTCTCCATACTGACTTTTCCCCTCTGGTCTCTTTCATCCTGCCTCTCCTCCTATCTTGCTCGCTCGTCCCAGCATTGGCATGTTTATGTAACCGAGTTTATTCAGACCTGTCAGGGAGTTTTGACAGGGCTAACAATGCATGTTTAAGACCCCGTGTTCTGGAGAGTGTCTGGACTCGCCGGCCTGCCCTGCGTGTCCACCACGCCCTGGACTTTCTAAGAAAAGAGGAGCAAAAGAGAGAAAATTGGAGAGAGAGAAAGAGAGAGAGACAGAGAGAGAGCAGAGGCTGAAGTCTTTATTTGCAGGGATCTTGGTATCTCAATCTCCAGGCCTTCCCCCTCTCGATGGGGTGCCATTAACGATTCATCGAAGGGAGGCCTTGAGGAATTGGAAGCGACAGAGCGGAAAAAGAATAGAAAACGGGACAGCAGTATTAAAAAGACAACAGCAGAGGTGAAGAGAAGGGAAAGAGAGAAAGGAGAGGGAGCAGGAGCAGTAGAAACAGTGGACGAGAAGGTGGGCGGATGAGAGGCGGAAAGGTGTGCGGAGGTAAAAGGAAGGCGGAGACGGAAGGATGGTGGGATATTGGAGGGAAAAAGGAGGACGGAGAGGGGGCTGAGACTGGAGAGGGCGGTATGCTAATTAGACCCTTTAAATTATGAATGAGATGAAGTTCTCTGGAGTTGATGGTGCTGTTTTGCATATTTTCTCTTTCTCTCCCTCGGTGTCTGGTAGGACACAAACCTCCTTTTTGCACGCTGCTATAATCCCCTCAGACATCACACAGAGTCTTATTCTCATTCCTCCTCCTCCACCGCCGCCTCTCCTTTTCTCTCACTGGCTGCCGTCAACACTGCGAAAAACCTGCACTAAGCAGAATTCACCCAACTTTGTTGCAACAGTCAAATGATGGTTCGAAATCCCCCTTTTCTTTGCGCACAAAGAAATCCTCCCTCCAAAGCCCCTCTTGAGTGATTCTGCCTGTTGTGTTATGCAACCGACAAATAAAAAGCGAGCCGTTGGGATAGAGATATTAGCATGAAGATAGATGAGACAATCCTGACTGCTTGTATTGGAACAGGATTTTTAGTTCTCATTCCCAGCTCTGGCTCCTCGTTTGCATCATCGCCGGCCCCCTTTAATTAGAAAGCGCTTCCCTCTGCGAGATTATCACAGATGCTTATGATCCTAATTATGGAAGCACCAGTGCTTGGGCCTGACCTTGCTTGACGCAAATACACGCCTCAAATGTGTGAGGATGAGAATGTTATTGACTTATTTTGCAATCGTTCCGCACTGCACTGCACTTCATGCTCAGCAGGTTGGTTTATTAAGATAAACACAAAGGCAGTGGCTTAAATATAAGGCACAAATTACTTATGAAAGTTGGCAATGACCAATAAAAAAAAGTAAGTGATATTTACATTGTAATATTACCCAGCCCCTAGTGACAAGAATATCATTGCAGATGGAGCAAAGCACAAACTGACTCATAAAATATGATATGATAAAAATGGATACTTTATTCCGTTTTAGTTTCAACCTGCATTGAACATGCTTTGAAACTTGTTTTCATATTCCAGCATGATCTTCACTCCAGATTCACCCTGAGGAGTTTTGGAATCGTAAAGGCAACTGTGAAAAAAACATTTAACAGTAGTCTTTGAGAACTCAAAGTAGTTTTTTGCTTCTCCAACCACTAAGTCAACCCTGTTACTGGATTTTTTATATCTGCACAGTCACAACATTAGCAAGACATCTTTTTATGTCTTGAATATGGTGAAATGTGAGTGTCAGCATCTGGTGAGACCCCCTTAACTGCAGCTAAATGTTTATGATAACTTGATCAGTCCTGCACATCGGCTTTAGCCCTTTCCCCCATACAGAACAGCTACAACTCTGGAATGTTGGTAGGTTTCCTTACATTGATTGCACACTTCAGGTCCTTCCACAACATTTCTGTTGGGTTAAGGTCGGGATTTTGATTTGACCATTCCAAAACTGCTTACTGGTCGTTGTTTTGCTGCATGACCTACTTTCTCTTGAGATTCAGTTCATGGACATGTGTCCTGACAGTTTTCCTGATATAATTCAGAATTCATTGTTTCATTAATGAAAGGGTGTCCAGGCCTGTCCAGGCCTGAACCATGATACTACCACCACCATGTTTCACAGAGGGGGTAAGGGTCTTACGCTGGAATTCAGAGTTTTCCTCTCTCCAAACAAAGTTTCTCAAAAGGTCTGATGTGACCTTATGCATCTATAAAACACTTTCCAAGATCCTTGTGATTACGGGCTCATGAACATGAACATTAGTCAATGCGAGAGAGGCCTTTGTTTGCTTAAATGTTACCCTGGGTTCCTTTATGCCCTCACAAACTATGACACCCTTTGCTTTTGGAGTGATCTTTGTTAGTCAGCCACTCCTGGGAGGTTAACAATGGTCTTGAATTTGTATTTGTATTTGTACACAATATGATTGTGGATTGGTGGAGTCCAAACTCCTTAAAGGTGTAACCTTTTCTAGGGTCTTTTCCTGAGATGCTCAGATGATTCCTTTGTTCATGCCATGATGAACTCCCACAAATGTATGAGTATCGGACCTTGATAGATCTCTGTTCTTCTAATAAAACAGGGTGCCCACTCACACGTCATTGTCATCCCATTGACTGAAAACATCTGACTGCAAATGAGGTTTACATTCTTTGGCTCATAAATGTGTAACATTAGATTTTTTGGCCAAGTGTAATGTTTTTTTTCTAATTTATTTAACTGGGTTCTCTTAATCTGTTTTTGGGCTTGTATGAATATCTGATGATTTAGATCATATTTTTGATC
>JBBIGA010000011.1:6549413-6560382 GCA_037576975.1 Alestes dentex
CTACTGCACATTATGGCAAGAACCACTTAACTAAGTAAAAAGAAACAACAGTCCATCATTACCTTATTACAAAACATTATCTGGTTTGTTTAACGCATTATTCCATGTGTTCTTTCATCATTTTGTTTGTTTTCAATATTAATTGACTATGTAGAAAATAATAAAAACAAAGGAAAAACATAGAATGTCCAAACTTTTAACTGGTATCAGTGTATCAGTCACGCATTTGTACACAGCCTTCTGTAGACATTCACACCTGTACACACACACAAACACACACACACACACACACACACACACACACACACACACACACACACACCTCCAAAGGCCTGTTTTTTCTTCTCCAAGGCCCACATTAGCAGCTCGGTTGCTGTGATGAGCACAGCGCGGGTTCTGTCAGCTCAGAGTGGGTGACCTCTATTCCTCGCTCCTGTCTCCTTGACAGCGTGGCTGGGGCTCATTGAAATGCAGCCAGGCGGGTAAAAATAACCATGAGCCAACAGACGTGGGAGGGCATGGAATCGCTGGCTGTTACCTGCAGCCCGGCCTGAACTCCGGCGCCACGGAGCCACGTCCCAGCTGCCAGCGGCGCCCAGACAATCGCCCACCCCAAAATGGGCTTGTTTAGAGTTATTAGAGCTGAGGACGGATTTCTTGGTATTGAGATGCGCTCCGGGTGGGGCGGCAACAACAACGAGAGGTTCCAGAACCAGATGGCACTCAGCAGAGCAATTTTGCTCTGGGTTCCTGCTGAAGTAGCACTCAGCCACCGAGCCTCTTCTGCCTGGTGACATGCTGGCTGTGATGTACTCTACGGTTTGGAATACTAGAAAATGAAAAAAAAAAAAATGTTTTTATGTATGGTATTGGTATTATAATGGTAATTATGAGATGCTTTTTTAGTGTTTTCAGCATTCTTGGAAAAACAAGGCATTGCAGATGATCGAATGTGAATAGACTCACAGTTTTATCATCGAATGTTTTGTTGAAAATGGTGAAATACACCTCTTTTTCACTCTTAAAATTGTTCGGAATCCACAGTCTGGATTCTAGGACACGGTCTGGTGGATTCTTGACAACAGCAGTTCATCGTTTCTATCACACTGTAATAGTCCACTGTAATATAAACCCCTACCTTATAGTTACAAAGTGCCACCTGAGACTTTATCTCATCAGGAACACGAGATTCTGCAGGCTGATTAAAGTGAAAAGTCTAAGGGACTACACCTGAATATTACACCTGGATATTACACCTGAATATTACACTTGAATATTACACCTGAATATTACATCTGACTATTGAGAAAATACAAGCCACTAGGAACTCACTTATTGTCAGGTAACAGGAGTTTTATCTCTCAGGAGTGTTATTACAGACTTCCACCTGATAAATTAGTCCAATCTGAATAGGGATATGGTCTCCAGGTATGGTACAGCCTTACTAGTGCATTGTTTTATTGCTTTATGAAAGTTTTCCACCACATTTACATTGCTCGGTTTATGACCAATGGACAGATTTAAACCCAGGCCACAGCCAAGGGCGGCTCTGTGATCCTAAACTGACCACTGAGGAAGGGCACCAATTGTATTATTCTGTAATTCTCTGGTTAGGTGATTTTAATAAAGCAGCCAGGGTGTAAGTAAACAGATATTCAACATTGTACACTCTTTCATACACAGAAACTAAAAAAACCCCCAGCTTACTATAAATAAAGGAACTGTAAGGACGAATGCAGTGGTTTTGTTCCACTAGTTGCCACAGAAAGAAACCATGAAACACAGTGCACTTAAAATGTGCTTAACCCTGCCTTAATTTACCCCTAAATACACCAAACCCCTTCATTTGAATCAAGTGGCCGTTAATTTGTGAAGCCGACCCCTTAATTTTACCTTAAATTTAGATTTAAGGCGTGAGTGTGAAACCCCTTCATCTTACATTTAAGGCGTTAATTCAGGAGGTTCTATTATTTTAGGGGCGAATTTGAAAAAGTAAAAGAAAAATTCAGTACCCCTTAATCAGCCTTAATCTGTGCACTTTGTCCCTTAGCTTTCCTTCATTTCCTGTATGGGAAATTAAGATCAAAATTAAGGTCATTTTAAGAGGTAAAATGTATGATTTGTAGTGATAGTCACTTCTTCCTTGTGTAATAAAATCCATGATCTTAGCTTTCTCTCACCCTTCGTTTATTTCTTTCTCCTGAAGGCAACATTCGCAACACTGAGCGGCTGAGCTACGACAGGCAGCAGCACTACAAGATCATGGTGACGGCCTACGACTGCGGCCAGAAGAGGGCGATGGAGAGCGTGCCTGTCCACATTGACATCAAACCCGTGTGCAAACCCGGCTGGCAGGGTCAGTGTCTTTTCCTCACGTTCTGACGGTTCCACCGTTGGTTATTGTAGGCCCATTCCAAAGCAATTCCAAAGGAGTAATAATCACACCTGTAAATTTAGGTTTGCTAATACTCTTTGATCATTGTTAGGTTGTGGCTGGAAACAAAAAGGGTTCCCATCTAATGGAAACTTGCTCTATTACGAATTTTAGTATGTTGTTGGATACAGCTTAGACGTAGGCCTTCAGTACCTGGACCTTGTCTTCTATGATCCAGGTCCTTTAACATATAGAATATGTTCACGTCCTTTAACATTAGCTCAGTGCTAACATACTATTAGACCTTATAGAGGAAGGATGGCAGGAATTAGTTTGATCATAAAGGCATTTTCTTCTGTGTTTTGATATTTATGACCTTAAGTGAAAGGCTGGTTCTAATGGTCACGGTTCCCCACTGGTGGTTTGGTGGAGACCGGTTAATTCTGATTAGCTTAAGTAAAATTAGCTCAAATATTAAATTTAGTGCAATAGTAGCCCACCCACCACCTCTCGGCTTCACAACATAGTGGGACACACCAGAGCAGTGTGTTCGCACCTTTCGTGATCTGAGGCTCCACTTGGCAATTTTCTGCAGAAGACGCCTTTAGTGATCTTAACTAGAGAAATCGATGGCTTTGAACTTGGTCCTCCCGCAGGGCTTCTACTTTGCCTTTGTCTCTCTCTCTCTCTCTCTCTCTCTCTCTCTCTCTCTCTCTCTCTCTCTCTCTCTCTCTCTTTTTCTCCTGGAGCCAGAGGACATGCTTAGCATGACTCCACACAGACACACAATGACCTTGCAACCCAGCTACTCAATTATTGGACTCCATTCACAGACGCTTTTCACCACCCAAAGCTCTTGTTCACAACACAACAGCTCTAAAGTCAGTGCTGGAGGAGGTTCTGAAGTTCTTAAATGTATGACTTTATTAGGACATGATCATACATTTAAACCAAAAATATGACTTTAGTTGACACGATCAGTGATCCCTCAAACCAGGCTTGATGGGGCCTGACAGAGGATCACATTTCAGGCCAGGTTTGGGTCAGTTTCTCCCATCCAGTCAGGCTCGACTCAGGCTTGGGTTTATATTCTAATGAGGTATATCTCAATGGATTTCACACACTGTCATACATCCTCTCTTTCTCTTGAACTCACACTCTACGTGACTCGTTTGCTCTCTTGCACACTCTGTTCTTAACATTAGCAGCTTTCAATTTATTACTATTTGAATTGTTATATTGCTTTACCGTAAATGTCTGTAGGGCATAAATGCAGAGTGACTTCTCATTCAACACATTTCATTGTAATGTTGACCCTGTGTTAACATACAAATGGCAATAAAGATCTAATCTAATCTAATTTAATCCAAAGCTCTATAGATCTACAGGGGGAATGAGCTCCTGAATAAAGCCGTGGATCATGAGAGGGTTATGTTGGTTTGGTTGAAAGGTCATGGTGGATTAAAATAGGGATGTATATCCTTAGAATTGCACTGATACCAATATCGATACTGATACTGCTCATCGATACCAGTGCTTATCCATACTCTAACTGATCCCACTCTTCATAATTTGCTGCCAAAAATAAGGATGTCACATGAAAAGATTCAACAGTTGTTTTATTATCACTTTTTTTTATAGAAATCAGGAGCTAAACTGTCAGGTAGGAGCGACTGTTACAAATGTGAATGGGTGTTTCCACCTGTCCTTCCCACTGATCCAATCCTGCTTTGGCCATTTGAAAACAGAGCTATGCTAGAATACATTGATGCTGCATGAACACCAATAGCAGCACCGTTTGTCCAGGAGATTCTCCAGATTTCAGTACTGACCAATCAGGAACCAGTAACAGTACCAGCTCTTGGTCCCTAGGAATGAATGAAAACATATTCGCAGGTTCATATTACATCTGAGATCTTTATTTCATCTCAGTGTCACATAACCTAAAGAGTTTCTCGATACTTATTCACGAGCCAAGGAGACTTTTTTAAAGTGCTGATCCTTGTTCTCACAGTGTCCCTTCCAAACAGGCTGCCTCCATGTAGCTGCTACCTTTCCAAGTGTGTGTGTCACTTGAGCTCCTCTCCAAACACAAGTGCGACAGCGGCAATTAGAAAGGTGCTGTTCTGCCAGTTTGCTGAGAGAAGGCATGGTGTGGAGAGACGGATTTAGCTCTGTTATACCTGAAGCGAGAGAGCCAGAGAGAGAGAGAAAAAGAGAGACTGTTGCTTGCCGAGGAGGCAGAGGCTTATCCTGCAAAAGGGCAGCTCCCTCTCGGAGCAACCCGAAATGTCACCCTCAAGCGCATTAACTGCAAATCTTGTAAATCCGCAACCCTTGGCAATACATGTGTCACACTCTCGCCTTGGCCGTGTTGTAGTACACCAAGCATGTCCTCCTTTTTTTTTTACGGGCTGTAATTCAACTGCTTCCCACACGACGGCCAAACGCAGGTACGGGAATGCGAAATAATTTATCGCTTTCTCCGGACGCCCAACCCTTCTGAACTTCTTGCTTTCCTCCGGGTTTTACAGGGAGCTGCTCTCACCGGTGTGTGCGATAGTTCTGTAAAAGCGTGTTGACAGGTGCTGGCAGGCTGCTAGGCACAGTAGAATAAGCAGTCATTGCCTCGTAGATTGCATGGCCCGACTTGTCAGTCACGCAGGTGCGGCGCTGGGGTGGAAATGCAGAGTGAGTGACGGCAGTGACAGCCCAGGACGAGGTGAGCGAGAGGCGGCGGGGCTCTCTCACTCCAGCGCTTCCCGCCAGCACGGGCGTGTAATTGGCCGGCCTTTCTTTCTTTCATGCCGCGGTCAATCCCCATCTGTCAGCGCTGATCACTCCATCCATTCCATTCCATTCCTCCCGCCCCTGCCTCCAGTCATCCTCCCCCTTGTCAAATCCAGGCAGAGTAACGTTTCAGCTGTCCCCTCTCAGAGGCCATGAGGAACTGCCTCGGCTCATCAAGTCCGCGGGTACATTCGCCTGGCACTTACGATAAAGCTATTAATGCTTGCAGTTTAAGGTTAAGTCATGACAGCCTACGTTAGCCATTTCCCAGAGTGATTCTGACCTGGATTTGACTTTCTGCAATCACAAATCTTTCCAGTCCCAAAGGTGTTGCCTAAGCCATGGGAACACCTGGTTCCGTTCCCGTGAGTAGTGCAGAACCTTGCTAGTGGCTCTGTCCTTTCCATTCAGTGGTTCCCATCTTTCTGGACAATCAAAATCAATCTGACCCAAATATGACCACACCTCCCAGCAGAAGGAAAAGAAGATAAAGCCAGTTGAAGCCTCTTCTGCTGCATTGTTCCACCATGTTGTTCATCCTCCCAGTCTGACCTGGGAATGTATCATTGTTCATGCAAGCAATCAAGCTCAAATGACAATGTCCCATTGCAAGGGAACATGTTTATTGTACTCAGTGTGCATTCTTGGGCTACTGAGGCATTTAGAAAAACAGAAGGTTGTTCAGTCGCTCTCAGGGGACAGACAGAGAGTGTGGGCTGTAATGCCCCTTGCAAGCAAGTATATTGCGTTACAAACTGCAACGCTACAGTGTTGAAATACGTCTGATCAAGGTGCGACAAATACTACCCAGTCCGGTGTTAACCTATAGACTTTCAGGGTTCTTGGTGCCTTAATTAATCAGAAGTATCTGATCCTTCTTTGTTGGGCATGGTTTAGAAAAATTATGCTTTTACAGCCTATAAATCCCTTCTTCTTATAGTAATGCCTAAAGCTTGCTGTGTTAGGTTATTTTGCAGGCTATTGTTATTCTAACCTGCTGTTAGACTGGACTATAGAAAAACTGTATCAAGGTCAGTTAATCCTTAGAACTCTATTTACAGGCTGACTCAAATATTACTCAGAAACTGACATGACATCAAAACAAAAATCTGTCTGCCCCAGCCTACACCTTCAAATTGAGTCTGAAACTGACACAGGATGACAAATGTTGTCTGAAAATGATCCAGTTTATTCTGTGTAAAACCTGAAAGCAGTAGTTAGCAAGTAGAAACAGCAGAGACAGCAATAGTCATTTTAGACTAGGGGTAAGTAAAGACTGAAACACAATTTTAACTGTCCAAAATTGAGTTTGTACGTATACTAGGCCCAAACACTGGCCTGCAGTCACATTATGCATAGAGCACTTGACCCGGGCATGTGTACGTCCTCACATCACTCACTGCTTTATCTTTTTAGTCCAGTGAGTCGCCGGATTTACCCTCAGATCCTGATCCCCCAGTTTCTTCAGCTCCTCAACACCCTGTTTAGTGGTCCCATGGGATCCTTGACCATGCAGAAAGCACCAATTTTGTTTGCTGTGTCCACATTTTCTCTTCAGCCCAAGTTTCCAGTACCTCTGTTCTAGGCGGAAGTCTTCCCATTTCCGTCATATTGTTTAAGAGGACACTTGCATTCGAGTTAGCGATCCTCCTAGATGCATCTAACTGAACCATGCCTAGGCCCACTTCCTTCCTTAAAAGAACAAGAGGCAGGTGTTATTCATTTTATGCTCTGGTTTGCTTGTCTGTAAGGTGTCCTTGAGTGCCTTGAAAGGCGCCTTTAAATAAAATGAATAACAATAATATTTTTTGGGCCACATCGCTTGCTCATGCTTTGCTTCACCTTGATGAATATCGCTGTAGGCAGGGAGGGTAAGTCCTGCTGATTGATGTGAAATGTATCATGTCTGTGCATAAAAGGGGTCCCTGATTTATGGAGGCTATAAAACAACCATGCCATCTGTCCACAAAAGGTGGCTTCGGGTTCAGAGTGTTAAAACATTTTGTTCGGTTCAAGCCTATCACATACTTGCATTCTTCTGTTTTGTTTCCCATTCAGTGACGTTTCACTCCCAATAAACCCCAGGCTGATTACATTTTGCCCCTTGTTTCACATTGGAGGTTGACCTTGGTCTCATAATTAGCATTGCGCCTTCGATTACTCCCCCAGTCTTGGGGTTTCGGTCGTCATGCGGGAGGCTTGCAGCAGCCGGAGATGAGAGAAGCCAGGCCGCCTCATTTCCTGTCCTCCTGTCAGAGAGGTCGGTGGGGTTGCGGTGCGAGTGACCCCTCTTTTCCCGCCGCGTCCCCAGTCTGCCCTCGGCTTCATTATTTTGACGTGTGCGGTGGGGACACGTGTGCCTTCCTTTTCCACTTCATCTTATTAGTCCCTGGGCCGGCCTGACACCGCTCATTACATTTATGGCATTTATGAATAAGCTATGAATGCTTAATCTTGCGGTTTAATGTTAATCTTTACCCCGGAGCTCACCAGATGCTTTAGCTGTTGAACTAAATGATTCTGACCTCCCGGTTTGTGCTGTCAAAAGGGATTTCTCCATTTTCCCAAGGAACAGCCAAACCTATGGGCACATATGGCTCCATTCCTGCGAGCATCTCAGTGCCCAGCCCTCCCGCCAGCACACTTCATTTCTCATGGACTCAGTGGAATGGGCACTGATTCCCAAGGCTCTGAACACTCCAAGCCAGCCTGTATTCTATTTCATATTTGAAGTACAAAGCTCAGTTTTTAGTGCCAATCTATGTGCTGTAAAAGTGCTTCAGACATGGCTGTCTCGACTAGGAAAAGTAAAAAAAAATGTTGAGGCCTGTATTGTCTCACCATTTCATCCAGGATGAAAAATGGAAAAGGACATTCATGTGGGAAAATGGGTCTGGGGCAGATCTCAGAGCTGACATGAATGCAAAACAGTGAATGTGTTGAATTATACACACACACACACACACACACACACACACACACACACAAAAGACAAAAAAATAAAAAGTGCGAAGGCCGGCGAGCGAAAACCCACAGTTTCATCTTCAGGGTTACCCAGACTTGATGGGTTTCAAGGTTGGCAAAAAACACAGCAGCCGGTTTTAACAGATCTTCACACGGGTTGGTTTGTGGGTTCTAGATAGAAGAAAATGTATTTTTTAGCTTTTTAAAGCCCTTGTTTAAAGCCTGAACCAGTTTCACCTTGTTGTCTGTAATTGCGCAGTAGCCTATCCCATCACTGATAGGACTTTTGTAAAGTTAGGGGAGAACTCCACTGTTTTATCTAAACTTACGTTCTCATAAAGTGTTTAGACATGAAGCCTGTGATGCTGCAATAAAAAAAATAGTTTACAAAATAGAGCAAATCTATGGAAAATGATTTTTTTGCTTACTAAGTACATTTTGTTTACCCCACTGGCAAATGTATTGCTTAGTACAAGCATTTGCATCTCATTTTCCTTTGTTTTCCTTTTTGTTTTTGTAGGTTGGTGAGATTTATTTATTTATTTGCATTGTACACTGTTGAGAAACTTGCTGCCTTGGGTTTCTTTACAGTGGTGGCGGTCGGAACCAGGGGTCACTGACCACTATGCAAATAGAGTCAAAATCTGAAAAATGTGTTTTCTCTTTGGTGACTGTTTTGCTTTACAATGCATGATGAAATGATGTACTCTGAGCAAAGGTTTGGAGGAGTGAAGTTAATGCTTAAGGCAGATTTTTAGATGGTGCTCTTTTAACATTTGGAAACCATCTCAACCTCTTAGTTCATAAACCAGTTCACTTATACTAATATCGGTTCCATATTCTGGACTGTTCTTTTAAACTCTCTTACTCTTTGCTCTTCTGTGAACAGGTTTCAGTCACAATTAAACAGATTATTTGAATTGATTCTGGATTTGGACTTGAACCTCTTTGCACAGCAAAAATATCACATCACAAGATTTTATAAGCACAAGCACAAGCTTTTTTTCTGAGATTTGAAAGATTAGCGCAAATAATGTGTCTATTGACTGGAGAGCGGGGGTCCCTGTAGTTCCTGGGTAAACCTCTGTCCTACAATATGTGTCAGTGTAGCAGCAAAACTTAACCCTTAGAACTCAAAAATCATCGTCATACCGGCAAACAGCTCCTTATATGGAAGTTCCCCCGGCGTGTGTCGGTGCTCGAGGTGTCAGACGTCATGCTGAGCTTTGTTTGGTGTGGAGCTTTGTCCTGTGTCACTTAGAACCAAAGTTACTGTAATTTAAAAACATGTAATAATAGAAATCGCTACTGGGGTTTTAAGAACTGTTTTTGACTGTTTTACACCGTTTTCATTTGTTGAAAGTTAATAATAAGGGTTAATAATGTTTTTGGGGGTTTTTTTCTTCCCACACAGGTTGGAACAAGCGAGTGGACTACGAGCCCGGGACAGGCAGCAAGCAGCTGTTTCCCAAGATGCACCTGGAGACGTGCGACAGCCCGCTGTCCTCGGTGCGAGCCATGGTGGAGCTGCAGACCAGCCATATCGGGAAAGGCTGTGACAGGGAGACGTACTCGGAGAAGTCCCTGCAGAAGCTCTGCGGTGAGTTTCCAGGGACTGCAGGAGTGGCGTGCGGCACCATGAGGCACCAAACTGAGCTTAGTGAAGAAGCTCAAGTAGTCAAGAATCAGTGTCACTCAGTTCTTCTCTGGGAGAAAGACCAGATAAACCTGCTCTTCAGAGATCTGCCACCTTGCTTTAAGATCAGTGTTCAAAAACAGAACCAGTCACAACAAATACTTCCCTTTTTGTTCTTGCATCCCAACCTTAACAATGACATTACAAATATCATTAAATACTAAGTCTGGAAAGCGTCCATGCATTCCTGTTATACCAGCAGAGCACGTTTTCCCCCAAACAGGTGGAAGATGTAGCAAAAAATATGTAAGAAATTTTTCTACTCTTATAGATCTGTAATGTGCAGATGCAGGTGTGGAGCAGGATGTAGATGCAAAGAGGAATTTATTAACATAAAACAGGAAATGAGATACTAAACAAGAAATAAATTGAACGCTGATCTAACACAGGGGAATAACTAAGAATAAAATGAAACAAAACAATCCAAGAGAAAGCAGAATGAAAACAGAACAGAGATGAACAAGGACAGAGACAGAACAGAGACACAAAGAAACCAAAAAATCAAACTGAGAAATACAGAAGCGAAACAAAGGAACAAAGCGAGTCATGAAACACTGGAGAATAAAAACACCGAGAACTGACTAACACACACTTAAACAGTGTTTATGCAGTATATTAACTAGACAGTGGGACACACCTGGGCGGGGAAGGACAGAGAAACAACAGGAAGAAACATCAAAATCAGGAGACAGACATCAAAACAACAACACATAGCAAACAGACACAGGGCAAACAACAACATAGACAAGAAAAGAGGAGAATAGACAGGGAAAACGAAATATGAAAAAAAAAACTAAATAAAAAAAAAATTAAAAAAAAAAAAAAAAAATATATATATATATATATATATTAGGGCAGTAACACAAAATTCGACTAGTCGACTATAGAGGCACGAGTCGACGCGCCCTGAGAGAAGTCGACTAGTCGTGTGTTTTTCTCTCTCTGCCCTCGCTTGTGTACACAATAAAGTCTCTGCCTCTGACTGGCTGACGCGCGTTCCTTGGTTTAACCAATTACTATAGTCCCTTCATAAAAAGGGAGGTACCGTTGGCGCGAGTGGAATAAAATCACAAAACCACAACAAGACGAGAGACACGGCAGCAGAGGAGACAGACACACATCACATGTGTGGAGATCCTTCACTC